>NW_010729302.1:765286-781010 GCF_000365185.1 Nelumbo nucifera
GATTAGGACTCTTGTAATCTCCTATTTAAGGAGACACCATTATTGAATGAGGATATCGAATATTCAGTCAAGAAAGAGAGTAAAGGAGAGTTAGGTGATCTCTTGAACAAATCACCATTAGGGCGCGTAGATAGGTTCATCAAGAGCAGGGAGGAACAAGGGAAAACAGAGGGTTTTCCCCGTGGACCGACCCGTGACGAGATCCTATTCCCGGGCCCTCAACACAGACTGACATAGGGGTAAATATATCCCTGGCTATGATTTCTTACTTGGGCAAGCATTGTGAGTGATACAACATTGGGAAAATAGTAGTTGGACCGGATGCTGACTTTTCCATCTCTTTCTGTTTGCTTCCTTAGATGCTTTAATGGCCATTCTCTGGTTAAAGGGTTGGCCTGGGGTAGGTAGGGATTAAATTTTCTATTGAGCACATGTTTCTATCTTTGTATAGTGCTTCCCTGATCTTAAATCTATAATGTCGACATGGATTCATGTCATTCTTGGTTGGTCTTCCCAAAATCCTGCTATCAGATAACAGAAAATCTATTATGTTTTCTATATAGAGAATAGTGGCGGAGCATCACTCCAGGGGCTTCCATGAGTACATCATCATTGCTATTAACTATTACTTAAAACTATGATTCGATACACTACTCTCCAAAGTAAACGGAATGGGATTTTGATGGTCCCAAAACCTGAGACAAAGGTTACTAAAAAATTGTCATCTTTTAAAAATTATTATTGTTGTTATTAAAAATAAACAAGAAAGAAAAGTTCAGCTCGCTCTTAAAGCAATTTAAATATGTGTAGTCTCATGAAGCAAAAGAGAAAAAAAGTAACCAGGATGGGTAGGGGTGCTAGTTGAGCTGAGTTTGGTTGGGTTAAGGTCAACCCTAACCCAACCCGAGTTGTTGAAACCACAACCCAAATCCTAACCCTACCCAATGGGTTGTGATAGGGATAGGCTCAGATTGGCCTGATTTTTTCACTTTTTGCTAAAATGTTCCTACTTCCAACATTTACCTAGATTTTAGGAAAAGGATAAAGTTGTGGTGCTCTACGAATACTAATGTTAAATTAAAAAATCGTTGCCTTAAAATTGTTGATGCATAATGTTGGGTTCTGGTTGCATTGGGTTGCCAAAGGCCTTAACCCTAACCCAATCTGAAGTTCAGTAAGATTCATGTTTTTCAGCTAGCCCTAACCTGAATTTCCACTCAGCCTGACTTTTTCAGGTTGATTTGGGCTAACCCAAAGTTGCACCCCTGGAGATTGGTCATAATGGTTGCTAAATATGTGTTGCAGTGCTCTAATAATAATAAAAAAAAAGATGTGTTGCAGTGCTCTTATAAAAATAAAAAAAGATGTGTTGCAGTGCTGGATATTTCAATTTTAGGAGTATATGATGTGTCATTTAAGTAGGTTTGGTCATCCTAATAAAATCAGTTCATCTTACAAACTTTTGAATCTCTTTTACTACGAGCTTTTCTTTCTTTCTATCTTTTCTTTTATCTTTTTCATTGTTTTTCATCTCATCTGTTTTATATGTGCATATGTTATAATGGGCTTTATCTTTAGGGTAGAATAATGCATGAACTGTGCCCTCATACTTTTGAATTTTCTTGCAAGTTATTTTAATATACAGGTTTTGATGGAGTTGAAATCCATGGAGCTCATGGGTACCTTCTTGACCAGTTCATGAAAGATCAAGTGAATGAT
Organism: Nelumbo nucifera; assembly: GCF_000365185.1. Next base: position 767,006 of record NW_010729302.1, read on the forward strand.
CGAGAAGATATATATGGTGGGACCTTAGAAAATCGTTGCCGCTTCCCTCTAGAAGTAGTTGAGGCCATTGTTAATGTGATTGGGCCTGACAAAGTTGGAATTAGGCTTTCTCCCTTTGCAAATTACATGGAGTCTGGGGACTCGAACCCAGAAGCTCTAGGACTTTACATGGCTGAATCCCTTAACAAATATGGAATTTGTTACTGCCATATGGTTGAGCCAAGGATGAAGACAGTTAGTGAGAAGGTTGAATGTCCACAAAGTCTTCTACCAATGAGAAAGTCTTTCAATGGTACTTTCATTGTTGCTGGGGGCTATGATAGAGAAGATGGAAATAGGGCTATCGATAAAAATCATGCTGATCTTGTTGCTTATGGTCGTCTGTTTTTGGCCAACCCAGATTTGCCAAGGAGATTTGAACTTGATGCTCCACTTAACAAGTACAATAGAGATACATTTTATACAACTGATCCTGTCATTGGTTACACAGACTATCCATTTCTTGAATCTTCTACATAGGTGCCGATTGTAGAAGGGGACCCTGAACTTTGTTAATGTGAATTTGTGATTATCCATTTCTTGAACCCTCTACTCGGATTTCAAATTGAACATATAAAGGAATAGAATTTTTGGTGCTGTTCTTTTGGAGGAATCCCACTGTTTTCTAGAATTGTAGTAGCATTGCATGAGTAGGTTGTGATTTGTACCGTTGTCATTTCTGACTCAAAACATTTAGAGAGGCAATGACATTTTATGTCAAAACATCAGCACAGGTATTTTGACATGACATTTCTTTGATTGGTACTTATGCTGAGTAGCTGTTGAACAAGTGTTTTGAGTAGTATAGCGTATGGTGTTTGCATTCCTACTAAAACTTTTGTTTGTGGTTCTATGTGACACCACCCTACTAGATTTAAAGTATATCGATTTAAAACCCTGTTTCTAACTTGATAAGGAATATTTTCACATTATGATAAGGGTGATGTTTATACCCAAAAGTTTCTAATAATAATGATTTTTTTTATATTATTAACAAAATTTTATGCATTCGGTTAAGTTTTTATGAAGTGGGTTCTTTCTCACAACAGGTTTTGGTTTGAGTTGGAGGCCAAATAGGGTTTTCATGTGATGGTAAAAATTAGGTGAAACCAATAAAAAAGGATATAGGTGTTAGATAGTGTTGCCCTTAGCTTCAATCAGAGTGTTGTACATAAACATTTATCAGTAAGTGAATAACTTTAGATAGTGAATTTGATCTAACCTCTTTTAGGGGTATGACTGAACCCTTATGGACTTGTGTGAGACCTTTGTAGGGTCTTATGCCATACAATTTCCAGGCCCAAAGTGGCTATGCAACACTTGGGAATGTGAGCCATTGGAAAAAAATGGGCCTTGGGCCCATTATTAATATGATTAGTTAAGTGATTATATGACAACTTAAATTGTCATGTGACTTGGGTTGAAAATGGGCATGGATATGGGTATGAAGCATGTATCATCTTAAGAGAATAATGTCTATCAATTAAAGATGGAGTCTTTGATCCAAATTAAATTTGGATCAGCTCTTAATTAGATTAGGAGAGTGCTCTATATAAAGGAGAAAAAGGAGAGTGTCCAATTCAGCTAATTTTCTTAATTCTCTTGTTCTTTCCTCTTCTCCCTTGTCTCTTCGAAACCCTAACATGACCTAGCCATTGCAAGAACAGAATTTTATCAGTTTTTTCATTTTATTTTGCAAGAAAAATGTTAAGTAAATCAGGTTCACAAATCCCATTCGATATCCAAGCAAATTGGATAACAGTTTTGCTGAAACGGTGTGGCTAAATTAGTTTTTCATATACACGGCGCCATGTTCAGTTGGAGGCAAGTTTTGGAACTGATATTGGGCGTGAACTACCACTCTATGAGTTGTGATTTGTGGATTTTATATAAGGTATAATCAGTTTTGATTTTCATTTCAAATCTAGTCCGATTCAGTACAAGATCGATTCAAAAATTTCAGATTTAAAATCATCAGGAAATCAAAGTTTTTGAAAATTGCCCAGCCACCAAGCATAGTTTGGCCATCCATAATCTGATTTCTAACCCTTCCAACAATAGGATTAAATTAAAATCTATTTTTGCATTGCTCTTTTATTGAAATGAACCTTTAATGTACTCTTTGTAGAAGATTGCTTTATGATTGGACACGAGTATACCCAATTTAATATGGAGTTTAAAAAAAAGTTTTAAATTTGTTTTTAATAGACTATGAACCCTTATCACTTTAGAAATTAAATTATTGATAACCAACTACAACTAACCGTAAATAAACAAAACTATGTATAATATATGGAAGACTACTAGAATTTTCGTTAATGTAATTAGAAGGCAATTTTTTGGTTGATATTCAACCTTTTAACTTGAAACATAATCTTCAAAACTAGTTTATATAAAAATGTTTGAGATGCAAAATGGAATATATAAAAACAAAGCCAAATGTAAAACAAATATACATAATTAATGATCAATATCAATTAAGTATGAAAACCAATAATCAATTTGATGGTCAAAACTATTTACATAATGAAGCTTGGTGTCCTTTAACAAAAACAAGCACCCTCGTATAGAAGAACATACACAAACATATATACTAAAAGGGCAACATTCCCACCATACAAATCTCAAGTAACAATACATATCTGACCATTGTACTACAACCATATTTAAGATAAAACACACTTAAATAATTAACAATAACCATTAAAATATGTTTAAAGTCTACTACTTGTATAGCAAAATTTCCACTGAGAAAGGTTAAATTTGTAATCCTTTACTACACTTTCTCACATTACTAACTACTATCATAAGTAATCTATTTCATGTAAAATAGAGATCTAAAATTGAAATATCTCATTTTGTATGGTTAGTGGATATGGAAATCCAGTTATCATTGGCGACGGTAAGTCAAACATCCCATTTTGTTCTTGAATCTGCTTAAAAGAAAAAAAAAATGTCTATATGTTAGCCTAGTAAAGTTTCATTGGTACTTTTATGAAAACAATAAAAAGTAAAAGTGATAAAAAATAAGAGTTTACCTTTCCGTGAAGATATTCATTGGCAGCTTTCAATATTCCCTCCTTCAAAACCAAGTAATTGTTAGATCTTTTTAAACCATCACTAGTCAGAACTTGCATGATGCACAAGCTTTATTTATAAGCAAAATTGAAGATGGAGCTCTATGATATTTCCAATTAAGTGGTTCTCATCTAAGTTCAATTCAAATATTATTTTTTGGGTTATGTCTAGTTTATCCAATCACAATCTAAGTTGTGCTTTAGTGAGAGTGGATGATTTCCTATTCTCTAAATAAATTTGTATTGCTTTTTAATCTTAATGCTAATTTTTATTATTTTTTTGATTTTTTTTTATTAATTTTTATTGGTTTATTATTATGTTTGTTACTTAGGTAAAATTATAAAATAACATCCTCTTATAACATTTCTATAAACCACCTTTGTATTTTGGCCCTAACAATGGTCTCCCCTATAGTTTTGAGAAAAAGGTGCAAATATCTCCTTTCCCTTGGCTTTTCGGTAACAAAGACATTGAAGTTCTCAAGATACCCTTGTCATTGTTAATGTATTATCATACATAATTTAAAGTTTCAATTTTATCCTCTACTAATTTATTTTGGCAAACAACTTTCAAAGAATAATTCTCCTTACTCTTCTTAGACAAAGTAAGGTAAAAAAGTTTGAGTGAAGGAAAATTAATGCATTACATCAATATTGAGGATGTAATGCATTTTTATTTGGAATGTTGACAAAAGGAGGGTATTTGCACCTTTTTTTTCAAAACAATAGGGGAGGTTTTCATTAAGGTCAAAACATTGAGGATAAATTAACATCTTTAGTAGGGCCATAATGGTCAACTAATGTCTCCCCAATTGATTTTTGGGGGTGCGCAAATCTCTTTACTCCCAAAAATCAAGGGAGTTATAAGGCCAAGACAAAGTTTAGGGTAGGTTTGAGGTATCTATCCTTCACAAATTATAGTATGCCCGAATGCATTTCTACAAATTATAGTATAATGTGGTAACCTTATTATATGACATAGACAAATGCATTTTTTTTCATTTAGTATTAAAAATTTATAAATATTAAGGAATAGCTTTGCAATTCTACAAATGTCTATATTTGATAAAAGATTTGTTAAGCTAGTAATGAAATTTGAGACCTTCTCCGTTTCATAATCTTAATGCAATAAAAATGATCAAAAAAGATTTTTTTTCTGAAACTGTCGTTAAACGTTTTACTAATTTTTTATATTATTTTAATCTTTAACTAAATGAAAGAAAGATATAATTTTTCCTTACCTTATTCTTCAATACTTCAATCTCTTCAAACATAATTTGCATCTGAGATTAAAGAAATATCAATTGTTATGTTTATTAAATAACAAAGAAAAATAAGAGCCTAAATCAAACAAAATAATATATATAAAGTAATTACCACTTTAAATTTAACTTGTACCTTTATTGAGCGTATATGGCATATGCAAACTTCAAGATGTTTTTCTAAGGCATGCAATTCATCTAGTGACATAGTTTCCACTCCCCCTCCAAACGTATACCTGAAAGAAAATTTATTACTACATATTTTATTTTGATAACTTGATTTATTTCTTCTTCCAAACATATGTTATTTCTAATTATATCCATAATTTTTTGTATTTTAGTTAATTATTATGTTTCTTTTCTCTTAAAGTAAAAATCCCATTTTACTTTTATATAAGTTTTTTTTTTCTTTTTAAATATTGCCAAGTGAACTATTTTTGTACTCTTTTATCACATTAAGTTTAGGGAAAAATCGCAATTAGTATCTTGTACTTTGGGCCTAGTGCCATCTTGGTCCTTGAACTTTAAAATGTGACAATTCAATACTTGAACTTGCAAAATGTGCCAATTTAGTACCTACCGTTAACCAGCCATTAAGATGCATTTAAAAAGACACATATGCCCTTTGAGTGTCATCTAACTTTCTTTATCAACCATCCAAACGTTGATAAAAATGAATAGTCGCAAACCCTTGCCTCTTCTATTCGAGAAAGTTGGGGTCACTAGAATGCTCACTGAGACGTGACCCCAATTTTCTTGAACAGAAGAGGCAAGAATTTGAGACCTTCATTTTTTTGTAAAAATTTGAATGGTTGATAAAGAGAATTAGATGACACTCAAAGGGCATTTGTGTCTTTTCAAATGCCACTTAACAACTGCTTAACGGGTTGGTTAACAGCAAGTACTAGATTGACACGTTTAGAAAGTTCGGGAAATGAATTGTCACATTTTAAAGTTCATGACCAAAGTGACACTATGCCCAAAGTATAGGGTACTAATCAGGAATTTAATTCATTTTGACATGGATGATGTGGTTATATATCAATTAACTAACACTGGTATCACTATATCAAAGTGAACTTTAATCAGTGCTTAAGCATTTGTTTTCCTTTTCCTTATTATCATTTATTTTTTCCTATAAGAATAATTATGCTTATATTAAATTTAATATTTTTATGAGTAAAGATATATTTTATATAAAAAGATCGATTTCAAAAACTAAGACAACTACACTAAGTAAAAGAAATCATTACATAATACATTAATTAGAATCAAACTTTTATGTCTATCAACTATATATCACACATGTTTTATTATATGAAACTATTTTATTTTGAAAGTGTTTAGTAATATTTGAAATAAATTCATTTTAGTTTTAAGTAAGTATAAATAAGATTAAGAGAATTTATAGGATATTTTTATGCTTCTACAAATTTTATAATTAAAAATTAATAATTATTTTATACCATTATAATTAGAATAATAGTTTCATTTTACTAGATGGTTATTTTTAATGATATAAAAGTAAGTAAACAAACTAATATGGTAAAGAGAGCAAAATAAATGTTGAAAAGTCTAAACACATTTAATTTTATGAATTAAAAAAGAATAAATTTTAATATTTCATTTACTTTTTAACTTAATTGACTAACAATAACATGATTAAAATATGGAAATAGAAAGGAATTTTGGAACAACCAAACCTTTAAATAGAAAGGATAGATAACACTTTTAATATTATTACAAAGAATAAGATGAATAAAAAATTAAGCACAAAAGAACAAAAAGAGAGAAAAAATCTTCTATTGTAGAAAAGTAAAAAAGAAAAAGAAATTACATAAAAATAATGTAAAAAGAAATTACTTACTTATAACTAACATATTTGTAAGTAGTATTTATATTTCAAACTTATAACAATTTATTAAGAATGATCCTTCAAACACTTCATCTATCCCATATTATAAAGGTATAAAGTAGGGGTACGGTTGTTGGTTTGAGATTTAAATACAATTTTTTATGATAAGAATAATCTCCACTTTTTATTTATCTATTAAAGTCAAAACTATTACATATAGGATTTTCATTAATTATGATTGAAGGGGTTTACATAACTGATTATTTATTAGTAGGTGTACTAGAACTACCATAGAATTTATAATGTTATTAGAAAATGTAAAACACATTTGAGATACAATCTTATTACTATGGTTAAGTATGCTTCTAAGACATGTAATAGGGATGCTTATATTATTATTAGACAAATATTATCTTTTCCCATCTCATTATGTGCTTTTCCATTTTTTTCCATTTCTTTCATTTTATTTTTTATAATTTTTTTTATTAAATTGATTAATTAAATTTACTTTATGGACTTTACAAAAATGCAATAATTTTACAAAATAATTATGGCATTTAGGATTTTAGTATGTTTAGAATAAGAATAAATATGAGAGAAATTCAGATATTCAAAAAAACTTATTCCTTATATTATTATTATTATTTAAAAAATGAATTAATATAGAATTATTGTAAAATAAGAATAGAAGAGCATATAAGAAAATGTGATAAAATTGAAAAAATAAAGATCATAATATTTATTATTTAAGAATTATAACATATCAATATTGAAATTAATTTTATTATACATTGTTTTTAAGCCTTATTATTTGTCTTAATGTCCTTATTCTCATTATTTATTTTATGAAGTTTTATCAATTTTAAAATATTTTATTAACGATTTTAACAAATATTATAAGTTTTATATAAATCCCAATTTTGAATTTGATACAATTATTACGTTTTGTTGAACTTTTAACATATATTTTTTGCATTATTTATCAACTATGATTCTGTAGTTAACAACTTGTTAATTGTTTCCTAAAGTAATAGGATAGAGTTTCTAAAAAGATTAGCTTGCCATAAAAATACGTTAATATATATATATATATATATATATATATATATATATTCTTGTGTTACTACCATGAAATGAACCTTGAGTAGCAAATGTCTCACTGTGATGACTAATAGAATATAATTGCATTTTACAGTATCAATACAAAAAAAAAAAGTTTTTATGCCATAAACTTTGCAAATCATATAACATCACATAACATCTAATTCTAATGTTAAAATAAATTTACAATTTGAATATTAGATTAACATGTTTTCTTTTCTGTTATACAAAGCTCACATTAGATTTCATTTTTGATCTACTTATGTATAGTTATAGTTTATGTTAAGATAAATTTTGTACATATTTCTTCTACAAATATTTATTGTACATATTTGTATTTGTACTATTCCCAAAGTGAGCCTTAGATGCAAACAAGTTTCTTTTTATCTTGAATGAAATAGCTGAACATATAATTAGTCATTATGCACAAGATTCACATGTCAAAGGATATTAGATTTACCCAAGACCCTTTTGGAGTAATTGAATCTCTTCTTTCAAACTAGTTATTTCCTCTGATTCCTGTCAAATAAATAGAAAGAGGATCATTTTTGTTTGTCGTTAGGGAACAATATAAACTAAAAAATCATATATATTGGTCTCTTCTTATTACTACAAGTGGATTTGGATGCTATCTAGCTTTAAAATGGTTGATAAGTACTAGATGATTACATCTTAAATGTGAGAGCAGGTGGAGAGATTCATCATAGTAGAAAGAAGCACATATTGAACAACTTTTCCGTTTGTATCTTGTCTACCATGATTTCCCATCGATAAAAGCTTTTTAATGGAGGGAGTTGGATAAGTCATATAAGAGCTGAAAACATTTTAGTGGATGGAGTTTGATAAGTCATATGCTACTACGAGTCAAATCATATAGTATATGTTTGGCATCGATGTTGCAGTTGCAGAACCGTCTGCTGATGTGGCTTGGAGCACAGTTTTTTCAGAAAATAGTGTCTTTATTTTTGTTTGGAATCATTGCTGCCAGGAAACGTTTTCAGCATTGGTACCCATTATCCAGTGCCACATCACTGCCCTATTGGCAGCAACGAGCTGCAGCTCCAAGAAACGCCAAATCTAGCATTGCTCCAGGCCATAGCTTTCCGATTTTCGAGGCATGACTTCGAGCACTGTTTTTTATGGAAAAACGGTTCTAAACAAATGCGTGTTTCCTGGAGCACCGTTTTTTTCCCATATGGCATTGATGTTGCGCCATTGCTCCAGGAAACGGCAACGATGCCAAACAGTTTCATAAGAGTGGATAAAATTTTCACTCCTTCCAGGAAGTAGGTGCTTCTGTTTTTTCACAGTTAAAGCTACGCTATAAAGAATAGAAGTACCAACTTTCTTGAACGAGAAAAGAAAATCTTTTGCATCAAAAGGCTGGTCATGTTTACAAATTCCCATAATATGAAAAAAACATTTTGCTTTCAAATTTACAATGTTATTTTTCTTGGGACAATAAATACAATGTTTGAATGATACCCTCATTCAAGTGCTTGTATATGTTTGAGATAGATTGTCGTCTAAGGGCTTGGGTGTGTGCAAAGCCATTAAAGATGGCTTTCAGTAGTTTTTCATAAGGCAGTGTTTGGTTGCAGTGCAAATTTATTTGCACTAATACAAATGCATGGGAGTGCAAATGAAAAAAAAATGCAAATTCTCATTTAATTTTGTTTTGGGTTTTACTTTATTCTGATTCACGTCTTAATTTAATTCATTTGTACTGCAATCAAACAAAATAAACTAAAATTTGAAACAAAAATAGGTTAGGATTTACACTCAAATCATTTGCACTGCCAAAATTTTGCAGCAGTGCATATTTATTTGCATTGCAACCAAACACAGATGATCATAGCCTATCTAAAAAGCAAATATACTTGCTCTTTTGTGCTTGAAACTTTTAATATCTTTCCCAAAATTTGTCTTGGATGGCTTCTTTTTGCATCTGCTTATGGGGTAGAATGGTAAATTACGATATCTTGAGATGGGAATCTGCAGTTAAGTGGAACATTAACAGTGAAATCAGTGCAGTAGCTATTCAGAGCCTGCTATGGAAGGGTGCTTAGCTAAAGTGGGTATAGAACCTAGATTCCTAGACGGCTCTCAAAAGATGAACTTGCACTGTTTCCATCTTACACATGGAAGATCACTCATATAAGGTTAGCATGACATTTTTCCTGTTAACTAATAGTTTTTTTTTGTTCTTCTTTCTGCCGGGTCACCCAAGTTCTTTAATTAGAATGCTTTCTGTTTTAACATTCTTCTAATAATTTTTTTCTGGGAAGTAAAAAAATAATAATAAAAGGAACATGTACATATTTGATGGTGTAACTCTAGTTCTATGGAAGTGTGAACCTGTTCTTTCACAGTAGTGAGGGAATGTAGATTTAGATTTTGACCAAGTTATATGCCCCTAATAGGAGAGCTACACAGACAAAACAGATACCCCATATAGGTATTCATGTGTTTATGTAAATACGAGTTTGAGTTGGGTAACTCGTTGAATAAATAATGAAAGATGACTTCAGAGTCTAGAAATGGCACAAATGATTAAATTCGAGTAAAACATGCTTTTAGATATTTGAAAATTAAATTGGCACAAATGATGATGACCAAATACTGCTATTCTTTCACACAAAACATGCTTTTAGAAAGAGAGAAAGGATGACAAAACTAGAAAAATTTTATTTTCCTATTTAGTAAGCAAAGCAAAAAACACTGTTGTAAATAAATCTAATATGAATAAAAAACCAAAAGAAATAATTCGTCTCTCTGGAACTGGAAGGAAATTAACTAATACATATATACTGTCCTTACAACATGGAGAAATGGAGTAATACCAGAGTAAGTCTTCCTCCAGTATCTTCAATTTGAACCGCCCGTGTGGATTTCATGTACCTCTCAATCAGCCCTTGCATGTTTCTTTGATAATTCAAATTAAAAGACCTCCAGTCAGAAAATTAGAAAATAATGCTAGCAGCTGGAAAAATGTTGACAATCACTGAGATAAAGAAGGAGAGAGACCCCTTTGTGGCGAGTTCATAGAGTTTTCCTTTAGTGGAGAAAATGATGATCCCTACATCAGCATCACACAGCACAGATAATTCCTTAGCCTTCTTCAGAAGTCCAGCTCTGCGCTTGCAGAAGGTAACCTGCCTGTGAACTGTGTTCTCGATCCTCTTCATCTGAACCTTTCCCCGTGCCATTGATATTGTTTTAGCTAGCTTTCTGCAGACAACCTCCCACTAGTTTAGACTAGCTTCGAGGTTGTTGCACCAAGACCTCTTTGTCTTCGAGTTGTCACAAGTCCCTCCAGCACTCAATGGCGTGTCTTATATACATGGTTTTAGATTCTCCTGTCTTGCAGTAAGAATATGTTGGTCGGCCGTTTTCTTTACACATCAGAGAGCTTTCTTTTCCCTATTGTTCCTTCTTGACATGGGCCTCTTTCTCATGTCTGTGGGTGGGTCCTTTCGGTATCAGACCTAAAATTCTTTTCATGTGCACCCCATCCTAATGAACCAACGGGTTGCTCATGTGGCCTCCATATCAGTGTTTAATTGTTTCTTAAGATTAGGGTTTAAGTCTCAAATAGATACAGTTTCATAAGTCATAAATAAAGCCTTTGAAAAGTCAGCACACTTAACCCACTCTTTACTTTGAAGAAGGCAAGAATCTTGTCAAATCAAACCCCATTCAAAGAGAAACACTAAATAACTAAATAAGATCTTTTCCTGCAGTTCCCGGATCAAAGGTGTTCTGTGGTTAGGGTTCAACAGGTGCCACATGGACTATGCCATGTGGGTGTTTGTGCTTTGACGTATAAAGCTTCGATTCCATGTCTTTAGCTTTAAAATGAGTTATCATAATTAATAAGAGAAAGTTCAGGCTTTCTTGGCAAAAGGTTTCTTTAAGTTTTCCTTTCGATATTTTAGCTTTTCGTATGTCACTTTCATTTGTATATTTGTATGGAGGATGGAAGTGGCGTGATATTTTATATTTCTTGAACGAATCTTAAAATAAGCCGTTCCCATGAGGAAACTATTACACCATATTTCTTGGGCTTATCAATCATTTAGAATAGATGGGCTAGACGCCTTCCCCTAATCAAAGCTTAATTTATTCATGTAGGGGCGGCAATTTCTCACCCAATCCGTTAAACTCAATCAATTCAACCAATATCTAATTTATTCTTGAAGGGTTGGAAATGAGTTCATCATCCATTAGGTAAATTTAAATGGGTTAGGTTAGGTTATGTTATAGACAATTATTGGGTTAACCACTAATTGTATAAGCATAAATTCCTTGGCCATTTTTCTTTAATTTTTTTTATTTGAGTGAAATAATTTATAATTAATGTATTAATTTCTACTAATTATTAATTAAAATTAGTTTTGACTTGAATCAACATAGCTCACATGATGTAGCGTGATTTGGTCACTCCTAACTAGCAGGGGCCTCACTCCTAGCTGGCAACGGACAACACCTGAGAAAGAGAAGATGAAGGATTCCCGGGAGCTCGCCCAGCGGGAACACTCCGATGCTTAAGTTAGAACTCGGTGAAAAGCTTAGAGAGTAATGACGAGCTAAGAGTGGAGATGCACACTACTCGATTACCAAAAATTCAATTACCTTTTTCCTTGGGGGTTGGAGCCCTTTATATTAATGCGCTGCCAAATCGGGTGTAACCACCTCTGATTCTTTGCTACAGCCGTTATTCGTCAGGCTGATTTGATTGGCGCAGGTATCCGTCGCAGGGTACGGTCCTGTCATTTGAGAGACGTTATGCAGAGCTGGCGTGCACGACGCCGTCTAACGTGAGACGTAGGCGCAGTCCTCTGGACTGGCAGGTGCTCCGCCGCCGGACAAGAGACGTGGGAGCAGTCTGACAAGCACGGTCTTGTCGGATAAGAAGTTTCCCGAAGGCTCCGGGTTACTCAATAACGAGCCCCTTTGTAGCGGGCTCCCTTGTAGTGAGCTCCAATAGCGAGCTGCCTTGCAGCAAGCCGTTCTGTAGTGGGCTGTAGCGAGTTGTTTTATTGGGGTTTCAACGAGCTTATTACGCCGAGTTGTGGCCAAGCTGTCATGCTGAAGTGTCACTTATGTTGAGTCATATCCACGTGTCCCTTAGTTAGGAGGTCGGGTCAAATCACCCTCCATCAATTGCTCCCCACTCCTCGGGCTAAGGGTCTCACTTTGGCGCGGGGAGTTCATGAAGTGATGGGTGGATTTGACCCATATTTAAAACTAGGTTGACTGATTACATGATGTATACGCGCGGATGTCAGGTGACTTCTAGATTTTTTGGACGCCAAAAAACGCACCAAACTGCCTTCAGTTTTGGAAGACGTGCAACCATCTTTATTTCAGTCTCGGAGGATGTGCAACCATCTTTATTTCAGTCTAGGAGGGCCCCAGGCCTCATTTTCTTTACGCTAACTTGCCTTGCTTTCAGTTTGAGGTTGCGCCTTCGTCTTGTTTGCTTGAGCTATCCCCGTTTTCGTCGCTTTCTCAGTTCACTTTTCTGGTGAGTCCTCTACTCTGTCCAAACAATGTCTGGGCATCCGTACTACGGTGGCTTTTCCCAAGATGGTAATCAGGGCGAGGTCCCCTCGAGCTCAGGGGGAGCTTGGGGGTTCCCTGAAGGGCAGGCTTCGGAAGTCCGTGAGGCCTCCGGTAACTCATCTTCCACTTCCTAGGGTCAGGAGCCTGATAGCTTCGGCCCTTCCTCCATGTCAATGGAGAGGCTTCAGGCCCTAGTCTCTTATTATAACCTCCCCAGGGATCTCATCTACAGCCTCCCATCTGGTAACTATCCCTGGGAACACGGCCACGACGAAATCGTGGCCTTTGAGGAGCAGCTCGTGGCTAGTCTCCAACTCCCACTACATCCTTTGATAGTGGAGGTTCTTACCCATTTCAATGTCACTATAGACCAACTCCATCCGAACTCAATCTGAAACGTAGTTGGGACAATTTCTCTGTTTTCCGAGTATTGTCTTCATCTTTCCCTTGATATCTTTGCCACTATCTTATCAATTAAGAATGCCTCCCCCGGAGCCCCTCCAGAAAGGCGCTCTTATTACTTTTCCCCCTATCCTGGCTTCAAGCTCCTCCACGATCTACCAAACAGGATCCCAGCCTAGAAGCAGGGTTATTTTGTAGTTCACAACCCTGAGGGTGGCCCTTTCCAACCCACTGGAGGGCTGTCGTTCAGGATCCGGGGGTTGAGCTAAACCCGAAAGTTCAGGAAACGCTGTAGTCTTGGGCGGGGGTAGGCTTCCTCTGTTGGTACTACTTGGCTGAGGACAAGCTCGTGCAGGCCGGCTTGAGCCCCAATAGGTCACCCTTAGGTCGCCTATTCTTTTCTCTCCTTTTTTTTTTGAGTTGGACTAATGCCTTGTGATTCTTGCAGTCAACATGTCTGGTGTGGATGCACATCGCCTTTTGTCGAGCAACCAGAAGCGTAGGGCGAAGAGGTCGTGCCCTGACCAAGCGTCCACTTCTGGGGCCGCCGAGTTCGAGGCTGCGGATCCAGCCTTTGTTCCGCCGCCGGAGGTCCCACCTGTGCCCTTTGAGGGAGTAGCAGCGGGAGGCAACGAAGAAGAAGAGGTCCCACCCCAGGAGCAGTACCCTTCAGCCGCGCGGTCCGGCCCCACTGTCTTCCC
>NW_010729302.1:781370-802095 GCF_000365185.1 Nelumbo nucifera
CGAACTCCGCCATCCACGCCATGGCCTGTCAGACTGCTATTCACTCCCAGGACGCCGTCAATCAGAGGTTGAACGTGCAGAGCCTCCAACGCGAGCTCGACCAGGCACGGGATTAATTTCTCCAGGCTCAGAAGGGGAGCGAGGCCCAGGAGCTGCTCGTTAGGGACCAGGAAGCACGTATCTCCCGACTGTTTGAGGAGAGTGCCCGTTACAGGGAGGAGTCTTCGAGGGTGGTAGCGGAGAGGGAGCTTCTTCGCCAACAGGTCCAGAGCTTAGAGTCCACGCTCCATGAGAGGACCCGAAACTTCGACGCCGCGGTGGAGGTAGAGCGGGCTAAGGCGGTGGAGGACTTCAAAGAGTCCCAGTAGTTCCACGACCTCCAGGTCGAATACGGCTCGAAGTCCTACTGCTCGGGGTTCAAGCTTTGCCGGTGGCTGGTCTGGAAGAAGTTCTCCGGCCTTAACCTTGAAGGTGTAACAATGAGAGACCTGGCCCTAGAGACGGCGGACGCTGCAGAGGAGGAGGAGCCCGACTCCCTGGAGGAGAGTGACGAGGATGTAGAGCAGGTGGGGCCTTGAGGCTGGTTGCTCTCTTTTTTTTTTTCTTCTTCTGAAGAATTACTTATGAAGTGGTTGCTCTCGGGCAACTGAGCCCGGTTCTCTTTCTTTTCTTTCTGCTTTACTGATGTACTCTCCCGGGCTGTTAGGCTCGGTTTCTTTTTTAGAACTAGTAATGAAATGTTCCTTTTTTCTACTAAGTGTTGTGCGATTTACTCTTTTGCCGAAGTGACTATTTCACCCGAACTGCTAGAGCTAAGCACCCAAAGTGGGGTTTCTCGACTATCGTCATCCTGAGCTATCTCCCCGTACTTAGTAGGGGTGATTTTATAATGTACACTGAGGTGATCATCACAGTGAGCATATGCCCGACCTATATGCACCTGGGTTACTTAAGTTGAAGTTAGTTGTCCCTAGCGGGTCCAACTTGTATATTGAGGCGGGCTATGCATCATAGGATTCACACCCGAGCTGCCTGCGCCTTTGGTATTAATACTTAGCCTATGCCGATGAAGTGGTTAGGTCTTATACGGTGTTGAGGTCTTCGTTAGCTCGGCGTTTTAACCCTTAGGCTGGGGGAGTGACTTATGGTCCACTCTCCTAGAGTTCGCCCATGCCATAGAGGTGACTAGGTCTTATAGTGCCGAGGTCTTTTGTTAGCTCGGCGAATTGGCCCTTAGGCTCTGGGAGTGACTATAGTCCACTCGGCTCGGTGATTACAAGTAATATTGCCTTAAGTTGACAATATTTCATGCCCGAGGTACTTGTTTCCCTTCTAGGTTTTCGAGCTCATACGTTCCTTCACCGAGCACCCGCTTTACTCGGTAGGGTCCTTCCCAATTTGGCCCGAGCTTACCAACACTGGGCTCAGGCACCATAACTTTACGAAGGACCAGGTCTCTGACGCGGAGGTTCCACTTCTTGACCTTGGCGTTATAGTACCGAGCTACTCTCTGCTAGTAGGCCGTCGTCCTAATGTATGCGAGGTCCCGTACCTCATTGAGTAGGTCGAGGTTGGTGTGTAGCTCATCTTCATTTGCCTTATCATCATACACTTCCAGACATAGCGTAGGAACTTCGATCTCGGCTGGGATGACTGCTTCAGTGCCATAAGTGATGTTGAAGGAAGTCTCGCCTGTTGCGGTCTTTACCATGGTCCGATAAGCCCATAGTACACTGGGTAGCTCATCTACCCATAGCCCCTTGGCTCGATCGAGGCGTGCCTTCAGTCTGCGGAGAATGGCTCTGTTCGTCACCTCCGCTTGACCATTTGCTTGAGGGTGTGCTACCGAGGTGAAATTTTGTTGAATCCCCATATCTTTGCACAAGTTTTAGAATTTAATATCCTCAAACTGCTTAACGTTGTCAGAGATTAGTACTCGGGGTAGTCCGAAACGGCACACTATACTCTTCCAGAAGACTGCACATTTCGCGCTGTGATTGTCGTGAGAGGTTCGACTTCTACCCACTTGGTAAAATAATCAATTGCCACCACTAAGAACCTCCTCTACACTGTCGCTGGTGGAAATGGTCCGAGTATATCGATCCCCCACTGTGCGAAAGGCCACAGGCTGGTGAGATACTTCAGGTTGGCGGTAGGCTGGTGGTGGATGTTGGCGTGCTTCTGGCACTTGTCACATCTTCTGACGAGCTCAATCGCATCTGTCACATCTTCTGGGCGAGAGCCCTGCCCCCCAAGTGTCCACCGCACAGGCCCTCATGAGTGTCACGGAGCACGAGCTCGGCTTCAGAAGGTCGCAAGCAGCGCAGATAAGGGAGCGTGTAAGATATTCGGTATAGTCGTTCGTCTATTATGACGTATTTGGCCGCCTAACACTCTAACCTTCTGGTGGAATTGTGATCCGCAAGGAGGGTCCCATGTAGCAGGAAGCTCGCGAGCAGATCAATCCAGCTCAGCTCTGCTTGAACAAAAGGAAAGACCTCCTCTACCCCCCGAGAATTCTAGGCCGAGGCAAGTTCTCTATGTACACGGTTCTCATGGTATTATCATTGGTGCTAGCTAACCGGGATAGGGCATCGGCCTCAACGTTCTCTGATATCGGGATTTGCTTGATGAAGTGTGACTGGAAGTTGAGTAGAGCCTCTCTTACTTTGGCTAAGTAGGCGATCATGGTTGGCTCATGGGCTTCGTATTCTCGTGTAACTTGGTTGACCACGAGTTGAGAATCACTGCAGACGATGATGTGTTTGGCTTTCACTTCGTTTGCTAGAGCCATCCTGGCTAGTAACACCTCATACTCTGCTTCATTGTTGGGTACCGCGAACTCAAAGCGTAACGCATACTCCAGTTTCACCCCGCTTGGCCCATACAGAACGATTCCAGCTCCGACGCCCTGTTGGTTGGACGAGCCATCCACGTGAAGGATCCAGGGCTCCTCATCCCAGCTCAGGTTTGATCTAACTAGGAGAGAAGCCGCATTGGTTGCTATCCCACGGTGCTCGAGCTCAACCGGCCTGGGAACCTCGGGTTGATCCGACCTGGGGGCCTCGGGCTCGACCGACCTAGGGACTTTGGTGCTGAAAGTGCATTCCACGACAAAGTCAGCTAAGGCTTTGGCCTTAATAGCAGTTAATGGCTTGTACTAGAGGTCGTATTCGCTAAGCTTGACGGCCCACTTCGTCAACCTACCAGAGGCTTGTTGGTGAGGACGACGACGGTATGAGCTTGGAAGTACGGACGGAGCTTCTAAGCTGCAATGACTAGCGCATACGCCAACTTTTCGATCTCTAGATATCTCGTCTCTACTCCCTGCAACACTTTGCTAACATAGTAGATAGATCGTTGGACCCTATCTACCTCTCTTATCAGAACCGAGTTGACCACCTCGTCACTTGTAGAGAGGTACAACTCCAAAACATCACCCTCCTCGGGTCGGGTTAAGACTGGGATACTGGCGAGGTACTTTTTGAGCTCGTCGAACGCGACCTGGCATTCTTTGGTCCATTCAAAGCTTTTTCCTTTAATTGCCTTAAAGAAAGGCATGCAGCGATCTACTGATTTGGACATGAAGCGGCTATGCGGCCATTCAGCCTCTAAATCTCCTTCAATTTCCGGGGTGGTCTCATATCTAGGATGTCCTTAATTTTATCCGGGTTGGCCTCAATGCCATGCCGTTTAACAATGTACCCTAGGAATTTACCCAAGGTGACACCGAAAACACACTTGTTCGGGTTTAACTTCATATTAAATTTGCGCAAAATCTCAAAAACAGAATGCAAGTCTTGTATTAAATCATTTGAAAACTGAGTCTTGATGACCATGTCGTCTACATAACTTTCTACTTTTCTGCCAATTAATGGCTCAAACAATTTATTTACAAGTCTTTGAAAGGTAGCCCTGACATTTTTTAATCCAAAGGGCATGACCTTGTAACAGTACAGGCCTATCTCGGTTATAAAAGCTGTTTTTTCTTCGTCAGCAGGGTCCATTCTTATCTGGTTATAGCCTGAGTAGGCATCCAAGAAACTCAGCAACTCATGCCCTGAGGTCACGTCCACCAGGCAGCCAATCTTGGGGAGTGGGAAGCAATCCTTCGGACAAGATCAATTCAGGTCGGTATAATCGATGCACATGCGCCATTTACCATTGGACTTCTTTACCAGGACCGGGTTGGCTACCCAGCTCGGGTAATGGACCTCTCTGATGAAGTCGGTTGCAAGGAGCTTCCCGACCTCATCATCAACTACTCTCCAGTACTCCGGGGCTAAGTTGCATTTCTTCTGTCTAAAGGGCCTAACTACAGGATCAGTATTTAGCCTGTGAGTGATGATGCTTGGGTCTATGCCGGGCATCTCTGCCACGGACCATGCCAAAACATCTAAATTTTCAAGTAAAAAACTTACCAGTTGGGATCGCAGAGGCTCCTTGATTGAAGCGTCGATTTAGAGTGTCCGAGCTGGGTCCTCTATCGAAGTTGGGACGGAGACAGTCTCTTCTGTAGGTGCAGCTCGCTCTTCACATTGCTCCGTAGGTTGCTCCAGCTCGAGGTCGTCGGCCATCTTGGTTTTCCCTTTAAGGGCGGCGACATAGCACTTGCGAGACTCGAGCTGATCGCCTCGCGCTACCCCAACTCCGAAGTTTGTGGGGAACTTCATCGCCAAATAATAGGTGGAGAACACTGCACAAAGAGCATGGGTGATGGGCTGACCTATTATGTCGTTGTACGGGGAGGGAGTTGCGACCACCAAGAAGTTGTGGTTGAGTCGCACTAAGCTAGGCCAGGTGTCGAATACCACAGGTATTGCGATTCTCCCCAGGGGCCTGACTTCCTCTCCGCTGAAGCCTACCAAGGGAGTACTTGTGGGCTTGAGATCGCTCTCTTGGAGCTGAAGCTTGTTGAATGCTGCCTTGAAAAGAATGTCTGCCGAGCTGCCGGAATCGACGAGGACACACTTGACTTCGAAGTCATTGATCCTTATCTTTATGACGAGCGCGTCATCGTGGGGGTAGTGGACCCTGCGTGCATCGTCCTTGGTGAAGAAGATTGGGTCTTCTGTCCTTGGCCGCTTCGGGGGGTTCTGCTCCTCCCTTCCGACCTCCCGAGCTGATGTCCGAGCTGTAGCTGAGGTGCAGCCCGCAACAATCGGACCTCCGACAATCACATGTATGGTGCCCCAAACTGGTCTCTCTTCGGGGGGCTGCCTCTGTGGCTGCTCAGCTTGCCTGCTGCTGGATTCGGGAGCGTCTCTACTTTGCTCCCCCTGTCGACATGCTTTATTATTATTATTATTTTGTACAAAATTTCTTAGGTATCTNGATTCGGGAGCGTCTCTACTTTGCTCCCCCTGTCGACATGCTTTATTATTATTATTATTTTGTACAAAATTTCTTAGGTATCTGCGACGGATGAGCTCTTCTATTTCGTCACGGAGGTTCTTACAACTCTCGGTAATGTGATCGTGATCTTTATGGAAGCTACAATACAAGTTCTTATTCCTTACATTAGGGTCCCCTCTCAGCCGGGGCAGCCACTTCACGTACGGGGTGTCCTTGATCGCTGTCCTTGATCGCCATAAGGATCTCGGCTCGCTTTGCGTTCAGGGGCGTGTAGTCTGACCTTTTTGCTGGAGGAGCTCGAAAAGGTTGTCCTAGCCTTGCCCCCCGAGCTAGGTCTTTCTTCTTCTTACTGTCCCCATGGGTTGAGGACTCAGCTTCTCTTTTCCTTTTCTCAAGCACGCTCTCATTTTTCTGGTCAATCTCCTCCTCCGTCCCTATGAACTGGTCCACGAGCTTGAGGAACTCAGTTACAGTCTTGGGCCGATTGACCACCATGTGCCACTTGAATTCTTTGTGCGTGATGCCTCTCTTGGCCGTGGTAAGCCGAACTGCGGGTCCAGGTCGGGTATCTATAAACAAGCGTCATTGAACCGCTTGGTGTAACTTCGGATAGATTCTCCTTCCTTCTGGACTATGCTAAGAAGGCTCTCCTGGGTTCTCGGGCACCGCTTCCTGGTGACGAAATGAGAAGTGAAGACTTGCACGAATTGTGCCCAACTTCTTATTGATCCGGGTGTGAGGTTCCTGTACCATGTGCGGGCCACTCCTTTGAAAGTGGTGGAGAAAACCACGCATATGCAGGACTCACTGGCCCTTGCTAAGTGCATCTGTGACTGAAAGGCGTCTACGTGATCATTTGGGTCAAACGATCTGTCATATTTGTCCAGGGGAGGTAGTTTGAAGTCCTTGGGCATTGGGACAGCCAAGAGTTTAGGAGACAGAGGGGATGGTACAGAGAGGAGCGGAGTGGCTTTTATTTCACCCGAGCTTACATCTTCCTTACCCTTGAGCTCGAGCAGGTTATGCATTGCAGTTTGGTGAGCTCGGTGACGTCTCCGCTGCTTTTTTACGGGCTCCGCATTGGTACTGCTGGCCTTGGTATTGTCGGGCACAGTTTTCACAGGGAGGGGGACGGACTGCTGGTGATGGCTGCGGATAGAGGGATTTTGCCTGAAGTCTGTAGCCAAGACCTCGAATCGGTTCTCCACAAGTGGGGGCACAAACTCGGAAAGCTGAGGTGATGCGGGCCTGGGACCCTCCCGACCTGACTGCACGTGGCGAGGCTGGGGTGACTGGTCTTTCCTTCCTCCCATGGGATGAGACTTGACTCTTGAGAGGATTCTGGGTTTGAGAGGTCTCTCCCCGGCGAGAAGAATGCTCGTTCTGACGGCAAGGCTGGACTTGTTGCGCGGCTGGATGCCGAGGAGGAAGCGGCTGCTGGGTCTGAATCAGCCGAGGAAACTACTGCTGATAGTGATGCTAAGAAACTTGGTGCAGCACTTGCTGCTGATATA
Organism: Nelumbo nucifera; assembly: GCF_000365185.1. The sequence goes on from NW_010729302.1 coordinate 788,240, forward strand.
GTTGGAATTGCTGAACCTGTTGCATCTGAGCTTGCATAGCTCGCATGCATTGCACCAGGTCTTCAAGCTGGTTTTGGGCGGTCACGGGAGGAACAAGGGAGGGTTAGGTGGAGGTTGTTCCATCCGTGAAAGGGAGTGGAGCATTCACGGGTGCCATTGTCTAAGGCACGTTTAGAATGGGAATTCCATCCGCAGAGAGGGGGATGGTGAATTGTCCAATACACACCGCTGGGACCTGGAGTTGCTTTTCGGCGGTGTTCATTTTTGCACTGCGTCCTGCGTTGCTAGAGGAAGCCATGAGAACTGATGTTTGCAAAGTTTTGTTGGAAGGCTTTTTTGAAGCGTTTCCCACAGATGGCGCCAAATGATGTAGCGCGATCTAGTCACTCCTAGCTGGCAGGGGCCTCGCTCCTACTGGCAATGGACAACACCTGAGAAGGAGAAGATGAAGGATTCCCAAGGAGCTCGCTCGGTGGGAACAATCCGATGCTTAAGTTAGAACTCGGTGAAAAGCTTAGAGAGTAATGACGAGATAAGAGTGGAGATGCGCACTACTCGATTACCAAAAATTCAATTACCTTTTTCCTTGGGGGTCGGAGCCCTTATATATTAATGCGCTGCCAAATCGGGTGTAACCACCTCTGATTCTCTACTACAACCATTATTCGTCAGGCTGATTTGATTGACGCAGGCATCCGTCGCAAGGTACGGTCCTGTCACTTGAGAGACGTTATGCAGACCTGGCGTGCATGACGCCGCCTGACGTGAGACGTAGGCGCAGTCCTCTGGACTGGCAGGCGCTGCGCCACCGGATAAGAGATGTGGGTGCAGTCTGACAAGCATGGTCTTGTCAGATAAGAAGTTTCCCGAAGGCTCCGGGTTACTCAATAGCGAGCTGCCTTGCAACAAGCCATTTTGTAGTGGGCTGTAGCGAACTGTCTTGTGGCGAGCTGTAGCGAGCTGTCTTGTGGCGAGTTGTTCTGATGGGGTTTCAATGAGCTTATTACATTGAGTTGTGGCCAAGCCGTCATGCTGAACTGTCACTTATGTCAAGTCATATCCACGTGTCCCTTAGTTAGGAGGTCGGGTCTTTTTGAAATCGGTTTAGAGGGACCGGTTTAAGGCCTAGCTACCCTCTGAACCAGTGGCTGACCCGATACAACCCCTGTAGGGGCGTATCAACGGGAAGCCACTGGCATGATACGTATCGGCTAATACAGGCCGATACGTGTCGATACTTTGAACCTTGAATTGCTTTGGTTTACATTTATAGATTTTGTGCTTTGAAGATTGTTACAAATTGTAAGTTAAAAATATTGCTATTTGAATTTTTTTTTTTGAAATTTGATAATTGTTATACCTAAAATTGCCAAATAATGTAACAATAACAATTGTCAAATAATTATAAAAATTATCAAATACAAATTAAAAGAAATTACCTTTAATAGACATAAATTACCAATATTTATAAAAAAAATTACTAAAAATAAATCAAAAGAAATTATTAAAATTGGTAGGCTTTAGGATGATAATTACTTGAAATTATCAAATAATATAATCCTAAATACATTAAAATAATTTGCCAAAAATTATCATAAATTAGTAGAAATATCCAAAAATAGCCACTAAATTCCATAAAATCGATAAATTACTATAATTTACCAATAAACTATCATATAATAAATATAATACATTAGTATATATTTACCAAGAAATTAGTATATAATAGAAATTACCAGAAATTAGTAGAAATTATATAATATAGAACTAATTTCCACTAATTGACCAATAAACTATCATATAATAAATATAATACATTAGTATATATTTACCTAGAAATTAGTAGAAATTATATAATAGAACTAATTTCCACTAATTGACCAATAAACTATCATATAATAAATATAAAAAATAAGTATATATTGACCAAGAATTCTCATAAATTAGTATAATAGAAATTACCAAATATTAGTAGAACTTAGGGAAAAATAATCATTAATTTCCATAAAATATGATAAAATAGATGAAATTAGTGTAACTTTGTAAAAATAACCATTAAATTCCAAAAACTAGTAGAACATAGGATGATAATTACTTCAAATTATCAAATAATATGAACCTAAATAAATTACAATAATTTGATAATTTGTCAAAAATTGCATTTCTTTTTCCCGTGCATCGCACGGGTCTCCACTAGTTTAACTTTAAATAAACTATAAATAGGGACCTATACCCATATGGGGACTCATTAATAAATTTTTAATAAGAACTCATTTACATCATATTCCTTTAACCTGTTATAGAGAAGAAAAGACCTAGATTCTCTCTCTCTCTCTCTCCTCCCTTCTTCTACTTTCACTGATCTCTACAACCATTGCCATTCCTTAGGACTTTCAAAGTTAGACCACTATCACCATTTCATTAGAGCCAATTGGATTACATAGAATCTCTGGTTAGCATCTTTGATCTATAAGGGAATGAATGATGAATTTCGCTACCTATTTGAATCGAGGTTCAACAACCAAACTTCACTACAGATCGGTGTTCATTAGCTAAGCTTTACACACACACACACACACACTTTTCCACTCACTACAGATTGATGTTCATCAGCTAAGCTTCACACACACACACTTTGCCACTGAGGATCATTGTTTATAGTTCTGTTAGCACCCAATTTTTACTTAGTCCCTTCTTTGACCCATATCCTACATTCTGGATGCCCGATAAGACCACGTCAGTCACTTTAAAACATGCCAAAAGTCTAAGAAACCAAATTTTAGCCCAAATGCCAATAAATCCACCGTTAAATCTATATGACTCCCTTTCGATGGCCTTGACTATGCCACATCACCATACTTGATCCCTAATCAAACTCCATCACGTGAAACAAAATCCTCAAACAACTAATCATGCAAAATTTCAACCCTAAATTCCTAGATTTAGCCAATCATCCATTAGAGATCCCATTTCGACGCATATAACACCATGACACTAAAACTGTGATCTGCAAATGCCTAACACGATCAAACCCTTCCAACAGCCTCATAAGTCCAATCCATACCTACCCACCAAGTTTTATACCAAAATTCCTTTGTTTGACCCAACATCAAGCATAAATTCTGTTTTAACGAATCTTGATTGATCAAAAGCTCACCTATCACAAATCTCCATCGTCCAAGCCTTATTTGACCAATCAGACCCCACCACCGTGTTCAAAGACTCAACAAACTCCAACACATCAAATTTCATGATCAAACACTTCCATTTGATCGTTGAAAAAGTAAGATTCCATTTTGGACCCTTTCATTGATTGGAAAACCATAAGCTAAGACCATGATCTGAACTAAATCAGTTAATCCACACCTCTGATCAAAGATCCATCACTTCCATCAAATTCGGGATGTTAGAAAAAGCCTACCCACCAAATTTCGTTCAAAAATTCCCTCGTTTGACCATTCGTCAAACAAAGATAATATTTCAACAAATCTTATTAATCTGAACTTGTCAGCCCTAGATCTCAATCATCCCAACCCAATTTGTTTGGTCAAACCTCACCACTGTGTTCAGAGACCCAAAAAACTCCAGCATGCCAAATTTCATGACCAAATTCATCTGTTTGACCGTTAAGCTAGGGAATTACCTTTTTGACGCCCCAAATTGAATCACCACATCAACTGACCAACCTAGCATCTTAAGTGGAAGGGAACTAACGTTGGATCCTTACTTAACCCCATTAAAACACCTGGACCAATGAATTTGAGCCTAATAGGCTTAAAGAGCTCAAAATACCAAATAAGCCCTCACTTAAAACTAAGAAAGGACAAAACCTTTTTTAATGTTCACCTAATTTACGTTTTTTGCCACTATCAGCCCCAAAAATGAGGCCGCATCATCTGGCACGCCCCAATCCCTCATCAGACGCATGAAACCCATAAGAAACCACCCAAAATCAAGAAGATTTGTTGCACAAAGAAGGAAGGGTCAGCTACAGGCCCTTCTTTCTCAAAATCCTTGCCTATTTTAGTGAAAAAACTCTGCTAAATCACAAACACTGTAGCTAGACGAGTTTCAGACCCATCTCCCTCCATTTTCCCTATAAATAGAGGCCCAGATTGAGCTTGAAAGAGGGGGAGGAGAGTTTCCCAACTTTTGTAACCCTCTTGTTCTGCTTGAAATCCCAAAATCCTTAAAGCCAAGCTCAAGCCTCATCCCCTGTTTTCCAACTTAATACCATAAATGCTCAGCCCAGCTCCCGCCTTGCTCAAGTTTCATTTGAAGACGTTTTAGTTGCTAGAAAGTTGTTTCAAGGTCATATACGAGAGTTAAGCCTCTCATCCCCCCATCTCTCTGATTTAGTTTAGTTTCAAATTGCTTAAAATCCTTAAATTCTGATAAACTTGCATTCCCAGTTTCCTCTAAATTGATAAAAAGAGGTAGAGAGGCGAGGGTCTTAGGAAACCAGTACCTAAGACCCGATGACATCACCTTAAATCAATTCTGGGTGAAGTTGGGAATATTTTTTCTGGATTTCAGGAGCTTTTGAGAAATACCATTAATTGGTGTTTTGTCGGAATTTGAGCTTGAACTACTCCCGTAGTGGGCTGCTATAGCAGCTTGGAGAGTAGGGTGCCTAACACCTTCCCTCTCCCAATCTTTGGAACCCAAAGCCTTTCAGTTTAGTGTCTTTCTTTGGTGGAGAACGGTGTCACTATCAAGACAAGTAAACCGTTTTTCGAATCTAAAAATGAAGGCCCATTTCCTCTAAAAAATGGGTGGCAACTCCATCTCTTTCAACTAGTCATAAGCTTCCCGGAGCTCACAGTTGGCGACTCCGCGGGGGACTTTTAAGAACCTTTGTGGGGAGACATTAGGGCTCAAATTCACGCTCAGTTGTTATGCACTTTAGGGCTTAAAATTTTAAAAGTGGTTGGTTTGCTATTCATAATTGCACCTCAAGAAGGCTGGGTGTGATAGACCTTACCAGTGCAATTCAAAACCATGTTTTAACATTCTTTGGCGTAGGTAACCTCCTCCTTGTACACTCAAAACCATCATTGGTTCAAATCGCACCTAAAACTTCACCTAGAACCATATCTTTATCGCAATTTGGTTCAGTCCCATCGCAACCTAGAAGCTCATCGCAACCTAGAACCTCATCAAAACTTAGAACTTCACCCAGAGGTTCATCACAACTCAAAATCTCATCGCAACCTAGAACCTCATCACAACCCAGAAGCTCATTGCAACCCAGAAGCTCATCACAACCTAGAACTTCATCACTACCCAGAAGCTCATCGCAACCCAGAACCTCATCGCAACACAGAACCTCATCACAACCCAAAACTTCATTGCAACCCAGAACCTCGTCGCAACTCAGATCCTCATCGCAACCCAGAAGCTCATCACAACCCAAAACTTCATCGCAACTCAAAAGCTGATCGCAACCCAGAAGCTTATCGCAACCCAGAACTTCATCGCAACCCAAAACGTCATTGCAACTCAGAAGCTCATCGCAATCTAGAACCTTATCGCAACCTAGAAGCTCATTGCAACCTAGAACTTCATCGCAACCCAGAAGCTCATCACAACCTACAACCTCATTGCAACTCAAAAGCTCATCGCAACCTAGAAGTTCATCGCAACTCAACTCAATCTCATCATATCCCAGAAGCCCAAAACCGCAAATCAGTTCAATCTCATCGCAAATTAGAACCTACTCATCGCACCTTAGAACTTGATTATCGCACCTTGGAACCTACCCATCGCATCGTATTTCAGTCTTATCGCACCTAAATCGCACCCATCTACCCTTCCTGCGCCCTATTATCTTATCACGCCCTTTTTCGTAGTGCATTGAATGTCTACTGCAACTAGCCTTCAGTATAGCCCTTGTTTTTTCCCTTTTTGTTTTTTTTTTTTGCTTTCTTTTTTTCTTCCCCCGTTCTTTCCCTTTGGTAATCTCTCAAAGTTTACAGTTTTCTCTTCCTTTGTAACTAAATATGATTAGCTTAGTTTTGGGTACCAGTAAATTGCATTTGTTCCTTGTTCTTTCCTTCTTTTTGTTTTAGTTAAAAAGCATTAAGAGAACTTAGCTTCTATTAGATCCCCAAATGTGGACCTGAAAACTTGTAGGATTGTTTGCAAACATAAACATGTGGCTGCATTTCCCCCCTTTTTATTTTGTTGCTTTTATATTCAATTTTCTTGCATGCTTGAACACTCACAGTCACGCACACTCTCATGTAAATAAAATTAGAATCTTATTTCATCTATTAGAGTAAAGATAGTATGTGTGTGCCCCTGGATTTTGGTCCTTAAATGCTCAACCAAAAACCTTCAAACTAGCCACTAACCAAAGAAGCCCACTTTTCCATGGGTGGAGGTTTTAAGGCTAATAACCTTGTTGGAACCCCAAAGTCTAGAACTCCCCAACAACTTCATGCATTGCATTTAGAGTACCCATACATAGGAGCCTTAGATGGAAGTAGGATAGGAGGACCTTAGCATTATTAGGACCAGGACACTACAAGTGTTGCACTATGTGGTTGCCATCCTTGGAATTAAGTTCAAAATAAAGCTTAAATCCCTTAAAAGAAAATCCTAATCTAAGAAAACATCAAAGTGCCCCTTAAGCTATCAATGTTACACCCAAAATCAAAGTCTAAAAACTCAAACCAAATCTGAAATTAAAGAAGCCTATCTTTCCACTTGAAGCCTATCTTTCCAAATTTGAAATCTAAAGCTCCCATTTGAATTACTTAATGAAGCATATCTTTCCACTCAAGGTTGTTGTTCTTAAGGCTAAGTAGATGCATGCTCGTATGAGTTCAACTCTTGAGAAGTATCATCAAAAAGCCATTTTGACTTCTACTATTATTCATCCTATGCCCATCTCAAGGCTAAGTAGATGCATGACTCTATGAGCTCTACTCTTGAGAAGTAGCATCAAAAGGCCATTTTGACTTCTACTATTGTTCATCATGTGCCCATCTTAAGGATAAGTAAATGCATGAATTTGTATTTTGCTTGATTGAAAGTGTTGATGTATTAGGTGACGCTAATCTAATTAGGTTATAATGTTTTCTTTGACTGGTAGTGTTTTCATCCTACAAAACGTGTGAAAGCTCCAGACATGGGCCTAAGTTAGTAATGGGTCATTCGTCGGACCGCTTCATGCTTGAACAAAGGGAGTTTTGCTTAAAGTTCTAATGTACCTGGAAGCTGTGTGTCCATAGATTTGGGCCTATGCATGATATGGGCTAAAGGTTAGCCCATGGTGGGTCAAGTAGTTCCAAAAATTTGTGAGGCCCTTCAATTGAGCCAATGACAAATGTAGGCTTAAGTCCAACCCATGGTGGATCCAGTTAATCAAGTTGTTGCAATAAATTGTGAGGCCCTAGACTAGGGTGGAGGTCAGATGTGGGCTTAAGACTAGCCCATGGAGCATCAATGTTCAAATTACTCGAAGTTGGGTTAGGAAGCAAGCAACCTTGCTCAGGTAGTTATAGGGAGTCTTTAGACTCAACTTGTTAGTTACCCCCAAGTGAGGCTGATCAGGGCCATGGTTAACTTGATCTTGGTATTTCCTACCTTCTAATTCTGTGCCAATGGTGGGGTTTTGGTCAACCCATTTTTTACTTCTCTTGCCTTGTCTTTTTCTCTACTAATCTTTTATTTCTATGACGAGGCTAGGCTCTAGATTATTCTATTGAGGTTCTTGATTTACCTGCCCTGTGTCATGCTAGTCTTCTGTGTTTGTGTTTGAGATGGGCTCTAGGTCAGCTTTCTTTGGCTCTAGCTTTTCTTGCCTTGCACCATGCCAGTCTTCTGATAAAGTAATGGGGTCTTGATTGACCTGATTTGAGTCTTGCTCCAATTTCCACGTACCATGTCATATGTCTATGTCTTGCTTCATACCATGTTGGTTTCCTATACCAAATTCAGAGGTGGCCTGCTGAGATTCTATTTGCCCTTGGTCTAGACCTGTACTAAGATTTTCTTGCCTCCAGTTTGTGGGAATCACTTGAATTGAAGAAATAGAACCTTGTTCTAAGTCTAGTTGATCAAATTGCACATTATGTTCTTCTTTTTGGACCAGTTCGTTGATGTCTATCTGCTTTATGGGCTTAATGAATTGAGTTGGATCGAATGGTTAATCTTCTTCAATTTTCTGCTGTATCACAGTGATAATGTGGATTACCATTTTGGGGGGTTCTTTACCTAACCTTTGGATCGACTTGATGAGTTTTGTCAAATCAAAAGCCTCATCTTCCTTGGATATTGATAACACCTTCATAGACTAGATAGGCCTAATGTACTTGGTGGGATCAAATGGTTAACTCTTTTGCTGCATGGTGCTAATCTGATGACTTGGTAGGGCTTGTTGCAGCTTTGTTGGGCCTTGAGGATCAATTTGATGTTGGTCTTCTAGAGCTTGGATCAGCTTATTCTCACAAATTGCTTGTTGAGGTTGATTGTTAGGCGGTGATGCACTATAGATTGTTGCTTAAGTTCAAAGCTCACTCCTGAGATGGTCCACCTCAATTTCTAATGACTCGGCATCTGTTATTTGCTCATTGTTAGGTGATATGTCAATTGCTGGTGATACCTCGATGGTGGATGCATTATCGGCTATTAGAGAGTCTTCCACTTGCCAACCTACACAAACTAGGGCTTGAAAAGTAGGATGATAAGTCAAGGTCAATCTACTAGCATATTTTTTATTCAAGCTCCATAAGACCATTGAAATTTGGCCCTCCTCACTAGGCCTCTTAAGGACTTGGACTGCCTGGGACCTCCACCTAGCTATGAAGTCTATGAATGATTCTTCTGGTCCTTTCTTGACCAATTCTAGTTTGCGCCTTGACAATAGGATGTTTGTGTTAGACGAGAAGTTGTTGACAAATGTGTCAACTAGACTTGGCCAAGTCTTCACTAGGTTAGGGTTGGTGTTCATTAACCAAGTTGGAGCATGTCTAGTTAGGCTCCTTAAGAATGATTGGGCTAGAAGCTCATTAGTTAAGCCCATGGGCCTTAGTATTTGTTGATACATTCTGATATGGGCCCTTGGGCATCCTGTCCCATCATATTTTTCCATGTCAGGCCACTTAAATCTTGGAGGTAGCCTATGTCCAGTAGTCAAGTCAAGGTCTAACCGTTGGTCCAACCCTGGGTTGATTGGGGTCACGGGCTAGAAGGTTGCCCTTTGCATGGAATTTTGGATTGATGGATGTATTGGAGCAGAGGACCAAGGTGTTTGGGTCTGGATTGATTGGGCTATTGTTGCCCCTTGTATTGGGACTTGGGCTTGATTGAATTAGGCTTGGCTTGACTGGACTGGCATTGGTGAGGGATGGGTTGGACAAGAATACCCTTGGATGGGTTGCATTGGAATTGTGGCCTGTGATGGTCGGGCTTGCCTTGGATGGCCTTGAATGGGCTGAATTGGCATTGATGGGACTTGGGAAAGTTGAGTTTGACTGTATTGCCCTTGATTGGGCTGAGCTGGGGTCCATGATGGTTGAGCTTACGTATTTTGCCCCTGGTTGGGCTGAACTGGCATAGATGTGTTCCACAATGGTTGGCTCTGATTGTATTTCCCTTGGTTGAACTGGACTGGTATAAATGTGGCCCATGATGGTTGGGCTTGAGTGATTTGACCATAGTTTGGCAAAATTGGCATGGATGAGCTCCATGATGGTTGGGATTGAGTGATTTGCCCTTGGTTGGGCTGAATTGGAAAGCATGGGGACCATGAAGTGTGGGCTTGGTTGTATAGCCCTTGGTTGGGTTGAACTGGCACAGATGTGGCTCACGATGGTTGGGCCTGAATGCTTTACCATTGGTTGGGCTAGGCCTGATCATTGGGTCAGAGCTGTTTAACTTCACTCTTGAATAGATCTATTTGATTTTGCAATTTTTCCATATGGTTTTGGTACATCTATTCAATAACCCTTAGGTATTGTGAGAAGTCCATACTTGGGTTAGGTTGACCTTGGGTTGTAATCATGGTTTCAGGTTGTGCAAGCATTTATTTGAAAGAAAATGAAGAATTGTACCTGAGTGCGCCCACAATTGCTCCTACCTGCTTGTTTAAGCAATGACAAAAACAAGAATACAAATGCAACAAAAAGAAAGATGCTAGACAACAAGAACTAAGTGCAAGTAAAAGGCAAATGCAAATAAGTACCATTTAACTAAAATGCCTAGTTGGAACTCCTAAGGGTAGTTGCTAGGGCTCTACATGCAATGGCTTGGGTTTGTTTCTATAGGCTCCTAAGGGGCGTAGGGGAACCTCAATTGGGTCGTGGTGTCCATATACCTTAAGACAAGTCTTGGGTACGTTGTTGAGGCCTCACTACATTTATCCAGAGCCACCAACCTTATTCAAGTGGTGGTTGGATATGCCAGAGGTAAGATAGATGGTCCGCCTCTTTCTAGGATAGTTATCCTTAAGCAATCATACCAAGAACCACCTATAGTCGAATCGGAAAGACAAAATGCAATGCAGCATGAGTGATGTGTGTGTAACATGTGTGAAAGCCCAAAACTAATTAAAATAATCATTGAAAATTGGTTTTTTGAGTTATGTCCTCTTAGAATATCCCTAGTGGAGTCACCATCCATGGCTACTCGACCCGGAGGGAGGGACGGATTGTGATATGGAGTTTGGAGTCACCACCTAAATTTTTGGAATTGGGAATTTAAGGAAACCTGAAATTTTTCAAGAAAAACATTTTGTTTTCTTGGTAACTCGTTGCCCAATGGGGATGAGATTCTTAGGGAACGGGAACCATGGTACGGTGTCGGAAGGTGTTAAGCACCCCACACGCGCCCGATTGAACTGGCCTCTACTTCACCAATGTTCTAAAAAAGATTTCTCAATTTTTGGACTTGAAATTTTAATTAACACACACATTTAAATTTGTCAAGATGCGAGAGAAATGGAATTTACCAAAAGAAAGCTAGAAGTGAAACAAATTAAATCATGGAAGAAGAGATGAATAAATTACGCAAACCACTAGCTAATTTGAAAGGGTTGTGATTGAAATGTGAATATAAAAGCCTATAAAATTTCAGAAAAAAAAAGTAAATGCCAAAAGAAACATGTATGAATACTAGAATTAAAAGAAATGGGTCATCACAAATTAGAAATGGGTGGCCGGTTGACCAAAGAGACAAAAAGAGGATGGGGCTGGCTTTCAAAATGCTACAAAAAGATGAAATTAGATTATTAAGTGCCAAATGATTGTTAAACTAAAATGAGAGTGGATGACGTATTTAATGATGCTAAAAATATGTTGACTTCAATAAGAAATTGATCCTATCTTACACTACTACTTCTAAGTGGCAAACGACTAATCCGATCATTGGGTTGGATAAATTGCTAGTAAATCAACACCAAAAAAAGGAGAACAATACAATCTAGTCCTATTAAGCTACTTCAAGAAAATCAAGAAAGGAAAAGAAAAAGAAAATGGTAATTATAATGAACCAACTAGCAAATAGAGATAAAAAAAAAGACTAGATATGCAGCTTATAAAAGTAAAAAAAATTTAAGAAGAATAAACAAATGATATCACATTAGAGATTATGAGAGAAATGAAATGGAGACAAAAACAGATCTGAGATATGCCGCTTATGGGTGTAGACCGTGATTGAATTCTTCATGGTCCATTTCAACAAGCTTCGGATTCCATAATCATTATATTTCCTCTCTTCAGTTTAATGCGCAGACGGATTTAACTCTTTAGTTCAATCCTCGAAACATCTGGAGTCATTTTAGTGTGATGGAATGTGCCCAAGTGGTGGAGAACGTGCTGGATGATGGGAACTTTTCTGCTACATCGTCGTCACTTCAGGAATGCTTCATGCTTCAAAACATAACGTAAGAGTTCTTTGATTGTAATACCGGTATGGGGGAGCTTAAGGGATATTGGAGAGTGAGTGGGGAAGGCCTTGGACGTGAGTGGATGAAGGCTGGAGCTGCTTAGGATGTGAAGGGAGTACTTTCTATACTAGTGAGTATAAAGTAATTTCTCTAGGCTTTTTTGTGTGTCTAGAATGTGAGAAAGGGGTGGTATTTATAGATTTTTTGAGAGGGGAATGAAGGGCTGAGATGGAAGATAAGGAGATCAATGGATGATGTCTGAATGGTTTTTGGAGGGAGATTGATTGAGAGAAAGGTCTGTCAAGATAGCTTTGTGAGAGATTCTCTCAATCAATCAAGACAAAGAGTGAAAGATTTCACCAATTTACCTAAATTGGACATTCCAAGTTTAGGTGATTGATTTGATTGATTGAAAGCTATGTCTGGTCAAATCTTAGATTTTTAAGATGTTTCTAGAGGTTGAGGGAAGTTTGGGTCGTGGAATGCCCTAGGTTCGAAGTTATTATGAAGAGGATTCTAAACGGAGGGCCCAAATCGAGTCTAGCTTCGGGTCTCAAGATTGAGGGGCTAACGGTGTCAGAATTGGACGATCTTGGTACCGTTGGACACGGAATTTCGAGCTCTATCCATCTATAAAGTTGGATTTCATATTTTCTGGGGGTTATGATTTAGGATCAGACGATCAGAATCAATTTTGGCTTCAGGTCTTGAGATGAAGGGGTAAGCGGTGTCGGATTTGGGTGATCTCGATGTCGCTGGATTTGGATTTTGGGGATCTACATACCTATAGTCTCAGATTTTGGATCTTATATGAAATGAGGATTATGATCAAAATGACTCCGATCGGACGATCGGAATCGGTTCCGGCTTCGGGTCTTAGGATGATGGGGTAAACGGTGTCGGACTCGGGTGATCTTGGTTTCATTGGATTTGGATTTTTGGGCTCTATGTACTTATGGTCTCGGATTTTGGATTTGATTTGAAATGAGGATTAGGATCAAAATGACTTCGATCGGACGATCGGAATCAGTTCCAACTTCAGGTCTTAGGATGATGGGGTTGAAGGGATGAGAGATCCATCATATGGAAGGCCGAACCCTACAGGAAGGTTGGGCAAAATTTCAAAAATTTCTCTCTCTCCCATGTGGGAATCACATTCCCTATTTTAGAAAACTGCATTTTCAATGATCAATCTTGAAACCAAACCGGACCAGATATGAAACCAAAAGGTAGGAGAGGGATATATCTGATACGAGTAACAGTAACTCCCAACGAAGATGTTCACGCCCAAGGAGAAAATCAAAGGCTGCTCCCATTGAAGATGACACTATGTGAGGTGGAGCAGAATCAGTAGGATGGCTCTTTAGCAAGAACCAAATTTTTCAGCAAGAATGTGATGGAGGGCTGGTGAGCACAACTTCAGATTACCTTTTCTACCAAAAGTTAATATCAAGAACCTTTCTTGATCACTCCCACAGGTGGAGATCGAACTGGTAGGGCGGCAAGAGCAGGAAAGAAGAAGATAGTGCAGTCAAACTGTGTTGTCTCTCTTTGGAATTCAACAGTCTGTAAGATGATCTAGAGGTTCGCCCTGTTCTTCTATTTATAGCCTTAAAGAGAGGTTCTCCTAATCCCATTAGGAGTTTCCTAATACAAATAATCCCTTATCCTATCTGCTGATCTAAATCCTAGAACCGCCCTCTTTTAATTAATCTTATTAAACCAGTTCGAATTGGGCATTAAGCCCATTAAGTCTATCTGCTCACTAGCCCCTCAATCTGCTGCCCAGTTGGTTATCCTTGTGTGGCATGGGACCCAAATATTGATCTACACATCAGCCACATGGGTTCAACCCAGCCTCTGTTACAAGGCCTGGCCGAATTCACTGTAGGAGACAGTGAACCCCTAAGTCCATCACCATGGGCTCTTAATGGGCCCAACATTTACACTAAATGGTCCTTGG
>NW_010729303.1:8836-22609 GCF_000365185.1 Nelumbo nucifera
AAGTTGGTGCAAGTTCCCAATAAAGGGAAGCTTATGGGGACCTGGTGGAAGATGCCCATAMTCACTTTGCCTTTCAWAAATCCTTTTGCTGTTCAAAACAAACAGGAGGAGGAGAGGAAGAACTAAAATAAAAAGAAGAATCATTAACATGATGTAACTTTGCTACGAGTTTGTAATATAATTGTGCTGTGTGTGTGAGAGAGAGAATGAGGGGAAGATTGCTTTATAATAACAAGTGAGATTAATTTGTACGCAATACCGCCAAATAACTAAAATAAAAAGAAGAAGAAGCATTACGGGGTTTTTTTTGTTTTTATTAGGCCAAACTACCGCCAAAGTTGTCTCTTCTGTATTGAGTGATTTGTCTCTTTTGTTTTTATTAGGCCAAACTACCGCCAAAGTTGTCTCATGCCATTTTGAACAGATAGACAATATCTACATTATTTTGGCTAGTGGAAGAAAAACAAGTGTTGTAATCTTAAGAAACTTCAAAGAAATATCTGTGGAAATAGGATTGTTGACTTCATCTGATCGTGCTGATTTTCCCAGAAGGCAGCTTCTTATTTAATGGTAGGTCTGGATCCTAGTAAAAGATGGGAGCTAGAGGCCTAGTAAAAGAGGTCTGGATCATAGAGTAGAGGCCTTCTTACATTTTTTCTGGTCCTACCATATTAATGCACTCCAAGGAAACAATACTAACAACTGAGTAACAACAATTCCAAAAGAACCCATCAGAAAAGAAAAAAAGAAATTAATACTGCAAATTTTATCCCATGAATTTTCAGAGCTTTTGGGATTCAGGAAAATTCAAGATATTTGAAAGATATATCACAAGTTTAGGTTTGAAATGGGTAATTGAAACAACTAAAAATTCCAACAACAATTTATACCCAACACCAACAGTATGGAAAATTGACATAATAAATCAAACAATCCTTCTGAAAGAGGGACGCTGGACCATGTGCAGAGTCCCCTTGTCCATATCATCCCCATACTTTGAACAACCAAACCTATAGTGTACTTTCCCCATCAATAATGACCCTTGGGTGTTTCCTGCTTTATATTTTAATTAAAAAATGTAAGCTAATGGCTCTTTTCTGTCACATGGCAAAGAGTTAGTAAGCTGAAGCTCATTGAATGCAATGAAGAAGATGTCTCAACCAACAATCACAATTTAGCAGAAAAAAAAAACACAGAATTTGGACAAATGACTCCACCTAAGCTACCAAGTGAAAAATAAAACTTCATTTTAATAGTAATACAAATTCAATTCATTTTGTGAACTCCTTTATGTGCAACTGAATTTTTGAAGATTAATTAGGACATTTTTTTAAATAAATCTGCCTTCACTGATTATTTACAGATGTAAACGAGCTTTTAGTTGTTATATCAGATGTATTTTTTGAAGGCTAAAAGAAATCAGATAAGCAACATTGCAACTAATTCACTTCAGTTGTATTTTCAGGTCAAGAGCCTCCCTGGATCACCCCACCTATCTCTGCCATGTTGAAGAATCCAATGGCTGATCCAGAGTCCCAGACCCCTTAAAAAGTGGGCCCCCCGGAGCAACCAAATGTTCAGTGTTTACTCCTCCTGTAGCTCGCATCAGCCCTATGTTATCGAGAACCCACCAACAGCAAGCCTACTTTTAATCCAGACCCTATCAATAGTGAGCCTATAAATATAGGCGGTGTTTGGCATGGTGCCATAAAACGGTTAGAGAAAACTGTGTTGGAAGCAATGCCCTTTTGTTTGGTATTGTTTTCTCAGAAAAATACGTTACTTTAGATCACGCCTTAGAAATCGGAAAAGTGTGATCCGGTACAATGCCAAGTTTGGTATTTTCTGAAAAATTGGTACATTGTTGCCAATGATGCAATGACATGGCATCAATGTGATATCATCTTGAGCGTTGGATAATAAGATCAATGTTGAATACGTAATTATCATCATTGATACCAAACAAAACCAGTATTTTTTGTCAAAAAACGCCTATATGGCAGCATCAATTCCAAATAAAAATATATGAAAAAACTGTACTTACAACTCCACATGCCCAACACCGTTTTACTCAGAAAGTAATACAATGTTCCCAATACCGATACCCAACCACCCAACTTAGATAGAAAGAGGAATTTGGCTGATTTCTGGACTAAAACCAAAAAAGGTAGAAGATTCATGTCCCATTCAAAGTTACTATTTGAACGACTCAACTAACAGAATTGTTCCCTATTTTATATCCCACCTATTGACCTATATACCTATTTAAAATTTTCCTATAAATAATTTAGACACCATTTGTTATCTTTGGATGAAGGTTCAAATTTGGCAGCTTGATCCGTTCAGATCTTACTCCCAATCCCTTAACCTTGTATAAAGCATATCCATTAATCAGTCAAAGAGGAAGGGGACCTATGTATATGCCCCATGGTGCCACCATATATACATGCTACCAAGGATTAACGTATCATATATGATACTCCTGATAAAGGGCGTATCGTATCCGTATTTACAATCATGGATACAAGATACATTACGATTAGATACGTATCCCACGAGTCATGTGTGTCGATATAATACACCTCTGTATCGGAGGCATATTCGTGTCTAGTTTGACAAAAGTGTACATTGACTACTTTTAGATTGTTTTTCATCAAGTTAAAAAATAGTACTATGAAAACTAAAATAAATAATTTAAGATTTATTTTTTTCAAAAAATTTAATAAAAACTAAAAATTATAAAATAATATATTTCATCTACCATAGATGATTTATATATTTTATTTTACACATATATGTTAAAAATGAAAACATAGTTATTATTTCAAAAAATAGAGTTATTATATACAAATACTAAATAAATAAATTTTCCCAAAAAAATTAATGGAAAACAGAATATTATAATTATAAAAACTGAAATGAATAATTTAAGAATTAATTTTCCAAAAAAATTAATAAAAACTGAATTATTTTATCTACCTTAAATGATTTATTTGTTTTATTTTACAATTATGTGTAAAATAAAAACATTACATGTTAAAAATGAAAACATATTCATTATTTAAAAAATAGTTGTTATTTAAATAAAATACTAAATTAATAAATATTCCCAAAAATTAATAAAAATAAAAAATTGTAATTATAAAATTGAAAGTGATAATTATCGTACAATGTTTGAATGTTCTAGAGTCCCGGTATTGTTTATTGTAATATTTCTCTTCATATAACCTATTGAAGTATCCAGTTCTCATGTGTTTATATTTTATTAATAAATAATTCAGCTTTTGGTTTAGTGGTATTAATGTTTTTATGTGATTTATATGCATTTCCCTAACGTATCCAAGCATTTCTATATCTTTCGTTGGTATCTATGTGTTTCCAAAGCGTGTTTGTATCCATATCCATATCCATATCCAACTTATTCGATACGATACCCGATATCGATACTTTGATCCTTGCATGCTACATAGATAGACCATAAGATTGAACAGGAAGTATCCACTTTTTTTTTTTTTTCTTTTGATAGGTCAACAGGAAGAATCTCTCGTACCTAAGATTTGCAAAGGTTTCCCTCAGGGACCGTGGACCTTAGTGTAGCTGTGTAGTCGGCAAATCAACATGGTTTTTGAATTTCCTTTTGTTTTTTTCTTGTATAAATTGTCTTATTTACAATCAAGGTTCAAAGTATCAATACGTATCGACTGGTATGTATCGTATTGGGGGCTTCCAGATACACTCTTACAAAGGGTGTTTTAGGGTCTCGACTGGTTGAGAGGGTGGACGGATCTTAAATCAGCCCCTCTGAACTAGATTTGGGAAAAAAAATTAAAACGATAAAAAAAACTACCAATACTGCCCGATACACCACTACTGACGTATCGAACGTATCAATATTTTGAATCTTTACA
This sequence comes from Nelumbo nucifera, assembly GCF_000365185.1. The sequence goes on from NW_010729303.1 coordinate 12,745, forward strand.
TGTTTTGTTCAAGCATTAATTATGACAATACCAGATCTATATATTTATTACTAATATTACGTGGAAGCACCCTCGGGAACCCAAATTGTAAAATTGTTTTGATTTTCTTTTCTTGTTATTTTATGAGAATTTTAGTCATTTTATTGATACTATATTGATATATTACATTAAGATAGGGGTGGGTGATCATGTAATAAATCAAGGTAAAACACTGTCCAAATTTTCGATTGTTCTCTTAATATTTTTTTTTTATAATTTTTTTTGTGTTGTTTTTCTCTTTTAATTCTAGAATGCTCTATTGCATTTTCTTACGCCACATTTATATCATCATTTTCATCAATTTTGCATCACTGCCTTTTTCCTTTTCTTCTGAAGGGCATGTTGGTCCTTTAACTTCTGAAGGGCATGTTGGTGTTTTCCTTTGTAATTTTGGATTCTTGCTATCCTTTTTTTAATATTTCTTATCCCTATGATTATTGAGTTTTCTTTTTTGAATTATGTCAATTTATTAAGAGAACTATGATAAAATCAACATGGAGCCATTCTGAAATCTGACATAAGCCGGCACGCCCAGTCACTTATTATTACTTTGAAGAATGTTATTTGAAGGAGCTTGGAAGTATATCCCCAATTGGTGATAGAACCAAGGTTTGAAATTTTGATATATATCGGCCAATACATATCGTATCAGGGGCGTCTACAGCCGGTGTTTCGGAGTTTAACCCAGTTCAGAGGATAAACAGGCCTTAAACCTATCATCTAAACCAGATTTTAAAAAATTAAAAAAAAAAATAAGGGAATGAGCCCCCATGCAGTCCAATACACTCCTACTGACGTATCAGGCTGTATCCATACTTTGAACTTTGGATAGAACAAGGGAAAGCAAACTGAGATTGTTTGGTGATGTACAAGCACCCATAAGACGTGATGTGTGGGACTAGAGGAACTGGAGCAGACCAAAAAGGACATGTATTAAAGTAGTAAAAAATGATTCAAGGGCTCATAATTGATAATTTAACGAACATGGCACTAAACATAATAGAATTTTGAAGCAGGATCATATAGCCAAACCAAACCCTATGTAGCATTTTTAAAACTGAATTAGACAACAAACGATTCAGGGGTCCGATTCCTAGGTCGAACAGTCCAACCATTTGAACCGAATGAATGCCCATCTGACAAAAAAATTAAACAATAAAAAACAGCCAAAAACCATTTTACAGTTCAATCAATTTGACTGCCTGAATCAGTGATTTGCTGACCAAATCAATAGTTTTTGGCCTAAAAGGCAGTTCTGGGCAGGTGATCGATTCCCAGTTTTTCCAGCCCAACCATCCCATCCAGTCCGATTTTGAAAACCATGGCTAGTAGTTAGGACAAGCATCCCTGTGGCTAAGTGCCTCTCCTATCATTCTACCAAAGGAGAAAGGGAGGTATTTTTAAGGTTGAAGGTGATAAATTATTAACAAATTAGGGAACCCTTTTGGCTTTTCCGCCTCAACTAGCTATATAATGTTAGAAAAAAGAATGAAGTCACTTTTCATGGAAAATATTTTCCACAAAATTTCATCAAACACTAGGTTAGATGCGTGACATCTTTATAGACCTAAAATAATTGATCCCATCTCCCTTAAGGTTGTGTTTGGCTTAAAGGAAAAGGTAGGGATTTCCTTCTTTTCCCTACCTTTCTCTTCAAACCAAACACAGCCTAACGTTCAAGGATTTAAGAACAATGTGGGAGTTCGGTGGAACGGAAGTTGGTCATTTTTTTCATGTTCTTTTAATAGTGAAGTATGGGACACACGTTTGGATGTCAATGGACCGATTTTGGCTTGGACTCCATCCAAATCAAAATCAATTTGCATGGATTGGAATCACCAATAAGATATTGAATTGGACCAGTCCAAAATATTTATTGGATTGTATTGGACTTGGTCCATCCATAATGGATTTATATTGATTGGGTCAGATGGAACTATATCTAGACTATTAATAGAAAATAAGAATATTAGGGTCAATAGACCATGTTTGGGTTGGAACCAATTTGAATAAATTGGATAGTCAATACATTAAATTGGACCGGTCCAAAAAGGTCCAAAGTATTCATTGGATTGGATTGGATTTAGTCAACTGGACTCATATTGGACCAAATTGGATTAGACAAAGTCTGGTCCAATTAACACCCCTAAACCGACAGAAACAAACTTTCCCCTGGATAAGATTTTGGAAACTTACTTGGGAAGGTTTTACCAATTAGCTGTTCACAAAATTATAAACAACGATCAGACCGACTGATCGATTTATTCGGTTCTCAAAGACAATCAATTGGTTTCGATTTGAAAAACTTTAGAACCCGATTATTTTGACTTGTTTCGAGTTATGATTTTATAAACCGAATCGAAACCGATCCGAACCGATGTAAATTTAAAAGATTCAAAACATATTCCTCTCTCTGGAGTTTTTTTTGTACAATTTTGTCTTTACCTGTATCAGGTGTCAGAAAAATCAATTAGTTTTTTCTTTTGTTATTTGAATAAGATGTTGGACACTCGGTCTAAAATATCATCATCCAAAAGAAACCTGATTAAATGCATGCAAGGCAATCAAAAGTCACTTCGGTTCGGTTTATTTTAAACCGAATAAACAAACATTAATAAAAATCAAAATCCAAATTCAGTTTTTCTCTCATATCTGTCGGTTTTAGTTGTTATTAAAATTAACCCGACAAATTCGGTTTGGTTGGTAAAATTAACTAAAACCGAACAGAATCAACCCGTAAGCAGCCCTATTACCCACCTGTTAGATAGGTAAATTACTTATCAATGAAAGGAGAAAAATTGACTAAATCATGTAGTACTAAAATGCTCCTATAAAAAAAAAGGAAGTGACTTAAGAAATTCGTTCACTGAGTAACACTTACCTGGTAATACCTACTCAAGTAAATGTAATTAAAGTAAGTAGAATGGAGCCTTAGTGTTTCTGGACATGTTTACATTCTTTGCTCCAATGCTCTGTCCTCCATGTCAAAGCACTTTCTAAGATAGATGTATATTTGAAATTTTAATTTCTTAGACCAACTTAACTAAATAATTTTTTTGGGGCCACGTGCCCATATTTGTCCTCTAAGGGCCTTCAAGATACCAAAAACTAGAAAGTTCAATTAAGTTTCAACGTTTGGGCATCATATGTTAATGCGCATGAGTTTCATAGACTTTGATAGAGACATTTAGGGATGCAAACGAATTGGATCAAATTTAAACTGGGGTAGATTCGATAAAAAAAATCATATGATTCGAACTCGAATTCGAACCTATCGGATTTTATATTCATTGGTTCGAATTCAGCTTGGATCATTTCATCGGATATCAATACGGATTCGATTCAATTGAGTTTTTTCGAGTCAAATCTCCATATAATTAAAAATCAAACAAAAATCAATCTCAAACAAACCTAAACGGCTAAACCTATTCCATATAATACAATTCATAGAAAAATGTCTCAACAAACCTAAACTTTCTTTGTATAACAAAATAAAAGTCTCAGACTCACCTCTATGTCTGTTAAAAAAGTAATGGTTATGGAATCTCAGATCTGGAAATGAAGAATAAAAAATAAGTGAGGTGTGATTGTGTGAGGCGATCTTGGTGGATTTAGTAATGAAAAAGGGAAAATGAAAAAAAGAAAAAACAAATAGAAGAAGGGGAATGAAGGATTATCGGCGACATTGAGATGATTGATTGGTTAAGACATGAATGCGAGGCAACCGACGACCTGCGATGGTGAAGATTGAATGACAAGTTGCAACTGACAACTGGCGATGGAAGCAAGAAACAACACAGCGACAACAAGGGTTCTTCAGTTCTTCTTAGGTTTAGAAGTTTGAACAAATAGAAGAAGAAGCGAATGGATCTTAGGTAAGGTTTATTTTCCCAAATCCCACTCCACTTTTGTTCGGTGATAAGGTTTACTACTTTACCTTTAAATTTCCAACTTTAGACTTCTGTAATTAATAAAATTACATTATATTATTTTTAAAACAAAATATTAAAATGGGGTACAAGTGTCATTTTACAATAATTATAAAAAATAATATTATATATATGTGAAGGATCGGATCTTCTCATATCAAATCAGGGAGTGATTGGAATTCAATTCGAATTCCAAATGGATCCAATTTTCAGATCAATTTTACAATTTTACAAATGGATCTTTTCAGATCCAATTTTACAATCCAATCCGATTCTAAAGTCCGAACGGGGAAGGGGGATCCGAATCCACTAATTTCGAATCAGATTCAAATACGAATCGGATCATAATCCAATCCATTTGCACCGCTAGAGTCATTTTTCATGTTTCAAATAAGATTTTCTTTGGGTCATGACATTTTCAGATTTTACAATTTTTTGTAATAAAGAACCTCCGAGTGGCAGATTCAATCAATCAAGATAACAAAAGTTGGAACACTGAAACAATAAACTCCTGTATTCCCCTTACATTTGCCAAAAAAATCATAGAAATGGAAATTCCATCAAACCCATAGGATGATAAATTAATTTGGCTAGGGAGCAAGAATGAAAAATTCTCAGTCAGATCTATTTACTTCCTAGCAAAACAAATACAAGAAGAAATGCTAGAATATAATGAGGAATCAATAAAAAATAAAAAATTTTGGAGACTTGTTTGGGGTCTCTCAATTGAACCAAAAATAAAACACTTCCTTTGGAGATGCTGTGTTAATGGATTAACAGTCAAAGAAAACGTTGCAAAAAGAGGACTAGAAATCTCTAGTACTTGTGAAAGATGTGGAAAAGACAATTCTACATGCTTTATTCCTATGTGATAAGTTAAGATGCATTTGGTTGGGCTCGGGCTGTGGCATTAATCCAAACTATGGCTAGAACTTCTCAGTCTTCAAAGATTGGTTAATGAATATATTCTTTCAGTTAGGAAAGACCCATAAGGACAAATTAGTAGAAATTGCTTTAGTGTTATGGGGAATTTGGAAAGATAGGAGTACATGTTATTTTGAAAATGATAATACAAATCCTCTGGTAGTCATCTCCTTCATTTGCAGGTCAATAGCGGAGAGATATCATCTCTGCCAGCAGAGATTAGAAGGCTCTTCCAAGACTAGGCAGCTCATGAAGAACTCTTTTTGGTTACCACCAAGTCAGGGGTTTATGAAAATCAATGTCTTTGGTGGTTTTTTGGAGGCAACTGGGTAGGCTTCTTTTGGTTTCCTAATTAGAGACTATCAGGGTTGCTGCTGGGGTGCAGGTTTTGGTCCAAGTAAAGCTTTATTGCCTCTAAATGCGGAAGCTCAAGCCCCTTTCGAAGTAGTCTTATTTGTAGATGAAATAAATCTCTCAATTCTATGTTTTGAATCTGATTGTGATTATCTTGTTAAAATGATCAATTCTACAGCAAGTTATGAAGATCTAGATATCCTCTTTTGTTGTAAGGATATCCAAAAAATCATATCTAGAAGGAAATACAAGATTAATTACTATCCGAGGGAAGCAAATCAAGCAGCTCATGTGGTAGCCAAATGTGATTATATTCAAGGGCTTTTAAATCATTTTCTGCAATTCCTTTTTGTCTCTCTATGGTAGTAAATATGGACTTGGCTTTTTGTAATAGGATCTAATATTTTAGTGTGCCTATGGTCTTTAGGGTTCTTTGTATTTTCAGTTTTCTCTTTTCTTGGTTCTGTTAGCAGGGGTGTTTGCATGTGGTGGTGCTTGTCTTGTTTGTATATGTTTTTTCTCTGTCTTTAATGAAATATGATTCACAAAAAAAAAATATACCCTATTTTAATGTTCAAAATATGTTCTTGTAGAGGCAAAAGCAGCTTAAAGAAATGATCTTGCAAAAGCTAAAGGGCAAAAAGCAATCCATGTCAGTTAAAGATTAAAGCATTTATAGTAGCAAAGGACGGCAAGCAATGCAAAGCAATCTTAACTTAAAATTCATCTTTCGACTTGGGCATCATATGTTAATGCTCCATGAGTTTCTTAGACTTTTGATAGAGCCATTTTCATTGATTCAAACAAAATTTTATTTGGGACTTGATATTTTTCAGATTTCAGATTATTTTAAGGCCCTTAGGGTTGTAATAAATACAAAGGGCCAAAGGCAAGCAATGCAAAGCAGTCTTTAACCATACAATTGATCATTGCTAATAATGTAAGTGAAAAAAGTTTATTAACCAATTAATTAAGATGAAGTTGGCAGAGCCTTTGGATACCCTCCAAATAGAGTATCATGTGGATTTAAATCGGTTGTATAATTTAAATGAAAAGTTCTTACCCAAAAAAGAAAATATCTAATAGAAAAGAGCTAGATTTACCCCTATTTACTAGGGATGGCAATTTTTCTCATTTTTCCGATCCCTGTGGGGATCCACCCCAAATAGAGCAAGAATGGGGATGATTTTCCCCCCGTGGGGACAGGGATGGGGAAATTTTCATCCCCGTTAGCGGGAATGGGGCGGGGATGGGGAGAGCACTCACCACCCCATGGGGACCACGATCCCTGCTTCATGGGATCCCCACTAATATATATGTATATATGTATGCTTACGTTATATATGTAAATATGTAAGCATACATCTATGTATTAATATTTTTAAAAATATGGTTGATTATGTTTGAATATTTTTTAATACGATTGTAAATGTTAATTATTTTATTTTTATTTTTTTAAATATAATAGAAAAAAACAAAATGGTTAGCATTATAAAGAATCACGGGGAATGGGGATCCCCGTGGTGATGGGGATGGGGAGAGGCTCGCTGTCCCCACCCCGCCTCATTGTCATTTCTACTATTTACCGTTAAGTTGTGCTTGGTTAGAAGGAAAAAGTAGGAAAAAGAAGGAAAAGACAAGGAAACCTATACAAGGTTTGTAAAGATTTCCCTACATTTTCCTTCCTTTCCCTACCTTTTCCTTCAAACCAAACATAGCCTTAAGGTTTAATTCCAGAGATTTTATCCATTTTGGATACTTGGGTCTGTGATGATATTTTTCAAAAATTCAACTATTTCTTTTAATATTTAATATTATATTTAAAGTTTCAGACAAATCAAGTGGTTAAATTCAAAAAACAGGAAAAAAAGGACATTTCAGTCAAAATAAACCCTTGATACTTCTCATATTTCACTCTGTGGCTGTATCTCAAACATCTTTGCCCGTGATGTGTATTTAAAATTGGATCAAATATGATTGGATCCAATTTTTGATTCATTGATATTTAAATCCCAATCCAATCCAATCCAATTTAAGTCAATTTGAAGTCAATCATTATATTTGATATTCGTGATAAATCCATCTTTTTCATTGGATCATCTACGCAATCCAACCCAATATGGTGGTTTTTTTTTCTTGTTTGTTTTTGAAATATAGAACCAATATTCAAAGAAATCGATTGAGATTACTTTGTTGGGTTTGGGTAGACCYATCATCTTCTTGGTTGGATTCACAATTTGACATTTTAGGAGTGGGCCGTCTAAATCCAAGATAACAGGGGGCCCAAACTATAGATAAGAGAACTTTATTGTGTATCAAAATTTAACTCTAAGAGTTGGTAGGGGTGCGCCAGACCCATGAAGTAGTGCAACACAAAGGCAATGCTCGAAAGCCCTAGTAGCAARCAAGGATTAAATTATCAGTATTAGGTATTGTATTGAACATTTTAGATACGGATATGCTTTAAAAAGATATGGATACAGACGAAAGATATGAAAACACATGGCAACACTARGAAAATAATACAAATTTCATAAATACATCAATTACACTAACTTTAAAAGTCAAAATAGCCACAAATAAAGTATAAATACATAAATACATCAAGTGGTAGAGTGCCATTCTAATACTAAACAATCAAGTTGATCAATCAAGGATATGCCTGCAAAGTGCACTTGTTTGATCACATACTAAACAATCAAAACTTTTAAAACAAAGGCATTTCATAATGCAATTCATTTTCTCCATCCATGGGACAAAAGAAACTGGAGCAAATACAAAACATGAACACTTTTTGGTGTTTTTTTTTTCCAGATTTAGAACTCGATTTCTGCAAGCTACTGAAGTGGGCCTTCTCCAAAGAAAAATTAATTTAATATCATGTGGGCTGATGGCCCACGTATCAGATATTAAACTGATAAGAACAGATACTACACWTGATCTTAGCCAAAAGGCCGAGAAAGGTATGCTTTGTTTTGCCTCTCAATTTGTATTTTATAATTCAGCTCTCCTTCCTCTCCCATGTGGGACTAAAGCTCAGTTTGGAAGGAGTATTAATACAAATGTATTGAGTGCAAAACYTTTTATTTTATATTATTTTGTATGTATTTGTATCATACATATTTTTATTTGTGCTCTTCCTAAACTGAGCCTAAATGATGAATTGATCTCTATTTTGAAATTCTGAAATAAGTATGCATCATTTTTTTCAAAATTCATGATAAAAAATTGTATCTTTCAATTTCCTTCTTATTTCTTCCCTAAAACAATATTCTCTCTCAGTAACATGAATGAAGGATATGGCTGGTCTGGTTAGACCTGATCATCCATCAACGAACAGGTGATACTTCAGCCACGGCTGTGATCATGTGATGTTATAATCTAATTTTTCTTTCTTTCTTTAATTTTGGTTTGTATGCCTTATATTAATACTTTTGTTTGTAAGAAAGATTATTTTGTAATTATTTATTGGACAATTTCATTCAAGAGGAAAAATAAGTTCTTTATCTGATCTTCCCTGGAGGCCAGGATCCTCTTCCCCTTTGGCACAAGTAATAATCATTCAATTCTTCCCCCTAACAAAGCAAGCTAGTTAACTGAAGAAGAGTCAGAAAAAATGGTTTCTACAACCTAGCATATCTACCAATAGCAAGGAAATAATAGGCTGTAGTGAGGTAACCATTTCTGTTGATCACTGACTCCTTTCATCAAGTGGGGCTAATACACAGTCTGCACTTGAGTGAGGAGTACTTCTTTTAACAAGTAAATAATTAGGATTTAGGTAGTGTTTGAGAACATTTAAAAGAAATACTTCTTTTAAGACATAGAACCACACATTAAGTGGTTTTTAAGTATTTATGGGTGTTTGGTAAAAAAGTGGGAAAGAAGTATTTTTTTTTTAAAGAAGTACTTTGAAAAAGTGACTTCAAGTTGTTTTTTTTTAAGTACTCCAAAAAAATGGGATGAATCAGTCCCTGATAATTTTTTATAATGCCTAAAATACCTCTGTGAAGGTTATACCTCCTCCATTAATTCGAACCTCAAACCCAGGTAGCGGCGCACCAGTTGTAGGTCCACCAGCGACGAATGAGGAACAGTGGCCAGCGGACCTGTCGTTTGGCCTCTTTCTTCTATGTTCTGAAGTTTTTTTTTCATTTAATCATTTTTTTTTTGTTTTTTTTTTCAAACTTGAACTCCCTATTCTTTGTAGATTTACACTTATGAACTCTCCTGTTCGAGAGGCAAAAAGAAACTCGATTAGAGAAGCAGAAGAGTCAGTATGAGAAATTGCTGTTGTTCTGCTATTCACTTGTTCCTCTTCTTCCCGATCTCCCTCCATCTCTCGTTTTTGCTTGTTTTATAGGAAGAATAAATGGACCTCGGAGATCAGTGCTAACATGATCTCAAGGAGTTATAGTCGTTACCATTAAATATGACAAGACCTTCAGAGGAAATAAATGGATGCAAATTTACTAACGGTTGACTGGTTTTATGTTAGATGCAGAAAATGGGTTAGAATTAATAGTTCTACGTCTTCCCTGTTGATAAAGGTGCAGGAAAGGTCGACATAATTAATTTGCTGGTTCCGCTAAAGGGTTTTGTTTGATATACCGAAAGGT
>NW_010729303.1:59727-84690 GCF_000365185.1 Nelumbo nucifera
TACAATTGAGTACTTTTGGATAGTTTTTCATCTTTAATACAAGTTAAAAAATAGTATTATGAAAACTGAAATAAATAATTTAAGATTTAATTTTTCCAAAAAAAATAAAAACTAAAAATTATAAAAATAATATATTTGGGCCAAATACCCCTCATGAACCACCATTTCAACTGTAAAGACCAATTTATAATCGGCAGTTATATATATATATATATATATATTTTTAATTGCAATTTGACAATAGGCTTGCTGCTTTATTTTTTTTTTTTTTGAAGAAAATTTCCTAGGGCTTATCCATTCAACTTAAACTCTCAATTACATCAGAATTTAGGACATTGCCAAGAAAGTCTAGGAGAGTGGACTAGGTTTTTGGGAATGTACAAGATAAGGCAAATTTTGCTAATTTATGAGTTGCCATATTAATGTTCTAGGAGCAAAAGTAACAACAGGAGTTTTGAAGGTGGTGAGGAAGACTCTTGCAAGAATACTACAGAGGGTTTGGATTAACCGCCAACAAGGAGTCAATAATTAGTCTATTATCACCTCCGAGTAGAGGTGTAAATCGGGTTGTGTGGCTCGTGATCCGACACGACCTTACACAATGGCTCACGGGCCGTGTTGGACACGACACAATTGTATGATCTGTGCTAGGCTTGGGGTTTCAGGTCTGTGGGCTGGGCCAGCACAGCATGACCAAGGCAGTCCAGCACTGTCCATATATATTTTATATATTTATTATATAAATTATAATTATATAATAATATATAATATATTAATAAAATAAACAATTATTTTCAATTTTATTATACTATTTTATTTATTTATTGTATATATAAACAATTATATACATTAAAATTCATATAAAATAAAATTTTTAAGATTTTTTTTATTTTTTTAAATAAATAACTTTGGCCCGACCTGACCTAAGGCTCGACCTATGGACCAGTCTGGCCCGTAACACAACATGAGTCTGCATGGAAAGAGAAGCATGGCCTAAAACGACCCGTTTTACTGCTCTACCTTTGAGAGACTGATCAAGTATAAGCCAAGATGCAAAGCAAATTTGATGCTTTCCAGAAGAGCCAAGGCTCCAGTGGTCAACACTGGATAAGCAGCAGTTGGAATGGCTCCAGTGAAGATAAGGATCCATTATGATCATCACGGAGAATCAGACCAAATTCCATACTTAGAATTCGATGTGGCTCCATCAAAATTAAGTTTCAAACTGCTAGAGAGGGGTCTAATTCAGTATATAATTAAAAATGAATTTCTTAACTATTATATGTTTTATCAAAATGAAGATATTAGGAAGACCTAAATTGATTGTGCTGCACTGAGAATTGATAGAGCCACGGACGGGCTTTGATACCATGAAAGATCCTTTTAGAGAGAAAGATGTATAAATATATAGCAGGGTGGGTTAAGTCCCATGCGTTCATGACTATGTCTCGTATTTTATGAAAAATTTAAATGTGGTTGAGATAATATATGAGATTCTAATTTGTTACAAGCGATAAGAGATAAGAAGCTAGTTATTGCTTATTGTGTTGAAATACGACTCTTTGAGTTGTCATCAACCGAAGAAAACGTAGCTGAATATGACTCTTTGTGTTGAAATATGTTAAAGTCCTATCATCCCATACCGAAAATTTTCAAAGCATATGGGAGGTGTGGCCTTTTTATTTGTTATCCACCATCAAAATCACCATTCCCTACTCGTTTTTTTGTTCTTTCTCCTTGCTCTTCGCCCACGTCAATGATTTCAACAGTTATTATTATTATTTTTTTTTGTTTCAAGGTAGGAATTTAAGGACAACTTTCAGATGTGAACGTCTTTATATTGACTCCAAGCATTGATAAAGGAGGGTTAGTATTACATTGCATTCAAACGTTTACCAAACTCAGTTGGCCATTTGGCCATAGATCTTGGGTTGTCTTTTCATGCTCATAGGGAAGAATATGCTAAGGTCTATCTTAGAAGTGATGTATCATCTTCTCATAATTTTAACAATGGATATGGCATTAGATCGATCGAACAGGATGCATGGAAATGATAGGCAATAGAATTTATTGCCTGAATGATTCCTAAGCCAAATGGTCCGACTGTTCAGATCAACAACGTTTTGAAAATGATAGGCAATACATCATATAATTAGGACAAGGATTAGATGATGATAATTAGGACATTGAGGACATAACACCTCAGCTCAGGGTATCCAACCACTTACATTATGGCGGAGTGGACCAAATCAGGGGATGTTGAAAATCAAAATGGACAATGGTTTCAAGACAAGAGTGAAGGTGATTAGGAGCTGCTGATCCGATGCCCACATAGAAATCAGATATAGAGCTTTCATAGCCAATCTTACCATCAAGGTGGGGGCATTACCATTGAGAGTGCTTTATGGTGAGGGTAATCGAAATGAGACTACCATGTGAACTTACTGATTCCAAAAGCAGGTATTCACTAAAGACATGGAATTTATTGTGGGAAGATTTGAATGGGATGGGATGAGAAAGCATGATTTTTTAATTTTCTTTGTTTGTGTTGACGTTTGGTGTGGCTGCGCAGTTTGGTGTGGCTGCGCAATTCAACAGTCACAATAAATGATGTCGTTTGGTGTGGCTGCTGAGATTTCAACAGCCACAATTACTGACTGTTCTACCATTTCGATTCTACCAAAAACTGCTGCATTTATTTTTTGCCTCCTCCACTTCTGCCCCTCCATTTATATCGCCAGAATTTTAGGGACCATGTTCCCTATTTTCTTCTATAAAAATGGTGCCTCCCGGGGGTAGTAGGTACATGGAGAGAGAGCATTAGAAAGCTTAAGAGATTGAGAGAATTCCATCGCCATCTTCCAGCAAGATCTGTAGTCATCTATGCTATGGAGTGCATCAAGGCTTTGTTATAAGCATTTCGGCACTTGTAAGGTGGTCAATTTGTAATAGTCTCATCAAGGATATGAATAAACAAGTTTTCTTTCTTCTCCCATGGATGTAGGTCTCTTTGACCGAACCACGTAAATCTGGTGCCATCTTTACCTTTCCTTTTGCTCTTATTATTTGTTTTATAATTCACATATTTCCCAATTATTTTCTTGTTTGCCATACTACTTAATCGGTAATTCAGAATTCAATCCTAATAGCTGGTATCAGAGCATTGTTTTTTAGGATTATTTACCAATTAATTTTGTTACTAATGGCATCAATGAAGTTTGACATTGAGAAATTTGATAAATCTGTGAATTTTGGTCTATGGAAGCTCAAGATGAGAGTGATTTTGATTCAGAACGGCTTGGAGAAAGCCTTGGTGGGGCAAAAGAAAAAGCCTGAATCCATGTCCGATGAAAAGTGGGAGGAGATTGATATGAAAGCCATGTCAGTTATTAATTTGTGCTTATCGAACGGGGTTCTTTGTGAAGTTGCTAAAGAAACCTCTACAGCAAAATTGTGGCTCAAGTTGGAGTCACTCTATATGACAAAGAGCGTGACCAATCAGATTCTGTGGAAAAGCAGACTTAAGGACCTTCGTCTTCGGGAAGGTAACTCGATTAAAACCCACYTTGATGAGTTCTTCTCGATTGTCATGGATCTACAAAATATTGATGTTGTAATTGATGATGAAGATCTAGCTATCACTCTTTTATGTTCTTTACTCGCATCATATAAGCATTTTAGAGAGACCTTATTGTATGGGCGTGAGGAGATTACAGTTGAAGATGTAAAGGATGCATTGTTACAACGCGAACTGATTGATAATCAACTGACCAATAACCCAAGTAACTCTACAGCCGAGGGTCTCATTGTTCRTGGCAGGYCAYCTRAAAGAAGTGGCAGYAGTAAGTCAAAGGGTCGGTCTAAGTCAAAGCATCGTAATTTGACTTGCAACTACTGCAAAAGGAAAGGTCATGCTAAGGCTGAATGTTTCAAGTTGCAAAATAAGTAGAAACATCAGGCAAGTGGTGACACAAAGAAAGATCCTCAAGCCGAAGCAAGTGTTGCGGCGGATGAGTTAGAGAATGATCTTCTGCTAATTGTAGATGTAGTTGCAAGAAAGGGTTCAGAGTGGATTATGAATTCATGATGTTCTTACCACATGTGTCCCGACAAAAGTGCATTCTCCACATATGAGAATTTTGATGGTGAAGTTGTTTTGATGGGCAACAACGCAGCTTGCAAGGTTGTCGGTAAAGGGACCGTCCGGGTGCGTATGCATGATGGTATTGTGAGGACATTAAATGAAGTCCGACATGTTCCTGATCTGAAGAAGAACCTGATTTCTTTGGGTACACTCGACTCCAGGGGTTGTAGATATTCAGCTGAAGGTGGAGTTCTTAAGGTAATTAAAGGTGCTTTGGTAGTTATGAAAGCTAACAAGGTTGGTAGATTATATGTATTGCASGGAAGTAYTGTGAYAGAATCTTCTGCTTTGGTCTCGTCATCCATGTCCGAGGAAGATCTTACAAAGATGTGGCATATGAGGCTCGGACATATGAGCGAGAAAGGGATGATTTATTTGAGCAAGCGGGGTTTGCTTTGTGGGCATGTCACAGGTACTCTTGAATTCTGTGAACATTGTGTTTGGTAAACACAAAACTGTTAGCTTTGCCAAAGGGATACATAGGACCAAAGGTACACTTGATTACATCCATTCAAATTTATGGGGCCCTTCTCGTGTTTCTTCGAAGGGTGGAGCAAATTATCTTCTAACATTCATCRATGATTTCTCCAGAAAGGTATGRGTGTATTTTCTCAAAAATAAAAATGATGTGTTTGAAGTCTTCTTGCAGTGAAAAACTGTGATCGAGAAGTAGATAAGGAAGCAGATTAAAAGGTTGAGGACTAATAATGAGCTCGAGTTTTGTGAGTCTGACTTTACAAATTATTGTTTGAAGGAAGGTATCGTTAGACACCGCACCTGTGTTGGTCGACCATAACAGAACGATGTGGCAGAGCGGATGAACCGCACACTTTTGGAAAGGGCTTGTTGCATGTTGTCTATTGCAAGTTTGGATAAGTCCTTTTGGGCCGAGGCAGTTTCCACGGCAGCCTATTTGGTGAACCGATCTCCGCATTCAGCTCTCGAGGCTAAGACTCCATTTAAGATTTGGTCAGGTACCCCTGCTGACTATTCATCTTTAAGAATTTTTTGTTGCCCTGCTTATACTCATGTTAACGATAGAAAATTAGAACCTAGAGCCAAGAAATGTATCTTTGTGGGCTATGGCTCCGGTGTAAAGGGTTACAAGTTGTATTTCCCTTTGAGTAAGAAAATTATTATTAGCCGTGATGTTATATTTGATGAATCACACATGTTATCTCCAAGGAATGAGGATTTTGTTGCTGTTGATTCAGGTACATCACAGGATGACCGGATGCCGGTGGAGGTGGAGCTCAGTCCATCTTCACAGCCTTCTCAGTCTATTTCAAATGAGCCGGTCACATCGGATGATGTTTAGCCCAGTCAGGAGTCCCACACTATTGCCAAAGATAGACTGATGCGACAAATAAGACCACCAAGCATATTTGATGATTGTGTGTTTTATGCATTAACTGTCACTTGTGAGGTAGATAGCACTACCAATCCGACCACTTATGATGAAGCCATATCCAGTCCAAACAGTGGTAAGTGGTTAGTTATAGGCATTTCGGCTTTATTATAAGCATTTCGGCACTTGTAAGATGGTCAGTTTGTAATACTCTCATGAAGGATATGAATAAACAATTTTTCTTTCCTCTCCCGTGGATGTAGTTCTCTTTGACCGAACCACTTAAATCTGGTGCCATCTTTACCTTTTCTTTGACTCTTATTATTTATTTTATAATTCACATATTTTCCAATTATTTTCTTGTTTGCCATACTACTTAATCGGTAATTCAGAATTCAATCCTAACAGTTTGATTATGTAAGGAAAAGTAACGGGGATATTCTTTTCTCCTTGTTTGATTTGTTTGTAAAAGTAAAAAGTCGTTTGCCCATATAAAAGAAAAACAGATTGGCTATTACATTACAAACATTTTATTTTGGCTATTACAAACAGTTCGTCAACGAATTTGCAAATCCATTCCAAACACAAAAACCTGGTAAGTAAATAATGTACAGGTGATCTGCTTTAGATTAGTCTATTTGTAATAAACAAGTGGTCTTGTTACGAATATATATGACAAGTGGCCTCGACACATCAATATATTTACACATGCTAGAAGGCAAGTGGATAAGTTACATGCCTCAATAGAGATACATATGCAATAAATTTGTTAAAAGCTGTTACACATCAATCAGACCTGTTCGGTTGTGAGCTAATATGAATCTACACCGCCTGCAGCTCTAAATTTATATAAAAGAAGACAGATAGTCTCTTTCTCACCATTTTTGCTTCCCCTAAATCAGTCAGGTCCGTTTTATCTCAGAACTGTTATTTTTCCCAAAACTGTTGATTTGATCATTAAACCGTTGATGCGAGTAGATGAATCGTTCGTATCATTCAATGGTTTATCTGATTTTATTTATTTATTTATTTTATTAGAACGGCTAATTTATCCGATTTGAACATCAAATCGGATAAATTAGCCGAGAACTAGATGTCTCTTTCTCGACACATCAATATATAAACGATCAGACTGTTTGACTCGAGAACTAGACCCAGTTCTAAAAACCTTGAAAAGAGGTATGTAGATGGCAACAACGATTGCTAAGTTCAATGATTTGGTTTAACACTGGTTCTCGAGTGTTAAACCACACCCACCATTCAATGATTTAAGTTCTCCAAAGTCATAATGAATTAAGCCACCATTAACACTGGAAATTAACAAGAAGAAGCTGAACTCAGAGATTAATTATATGACCCAATAAAACAAAACTCAAATTTGAGATTTCAAACTTAGATCGATGAAGAGAGCTTAGAGATGTTGATGGTTTGAGCTGTGACAAAAATATTTTCTCTCAAATTTCCTTTCTCATCACTGGGGTCACATCATTTTGATGCGATCCTGGCCGTATCCTAGATTTTGGGAAGTAATTACATCCCACGATTATTTTTAATTAGAATATTCCATGTTTCTCAGTACTTTTTCCCAAACCAAATGGAGCTTATGGAAAAGATTTTGTTAGAAAATATAGAATAAATTGGAGGTAAATGGAAAGAGGAGAGTTTCAAATTAATTTTATTTACTAAAAACACCCCCGATTAGATGAAATGTTCTTTTATCATGAAGGTTCAAAATAATGAGTTTATTTTGCATCTAAAATATTGATGCAACACACTTGTTAATTAGTACAAGTTCAACCCCATGATAAACAACAGCAACAACAACAAGTTTAGCTATGATCATTTGATGAATTTCCCATCCTAATTCATCATAAATAACCACTGGACAAAAGGCAAATGGTATAAATTCAAAATGTAAACCCTTAAAATCAATAGAACCATCCATGAACCTTTCTGGTATAAACTCTAGCTTATGTTCCACATTTCGAGATTCATTCCAATAGCCTAACCATTCACAATAACCTGAGTTTTAGGGTAAATATCTTACCCATGCTCAATTTTACAGTGGTTTCTTGTTTTACGTGGAGCCAGCGGTTTGTATATATTTTATTTCTGAGAAATAAAATGAAGGGATCCTTGCATTGGGTAGTGAAGCTGAATGGAGATAGGAGATTGGCTAAATAATAAGAATTACTTTTATTAATGATGTAATAAAATACAAAATCTAAAATCAAATTGGTTAATTGTCCAAGTCAAATGGGTGAACCCATGATGTTATAATTGAATACAAATATTTTAAAAATATAGAAATACAAAAAAAAAAAAAAAATTGGTACAAGTCTAATATTATATAGCTAACATATTAAAGAAAATAAGTGTGATAAATAAGGATTATTTTAATTGATGAAGGAAATGAAAATACAAGAAGTAAAATCGTCTTGAAAAGGAAAATGTTTTCCATCCAAGGAAAGGTTCATGAATTCAATAGTCTAGATTAACCAATGATGTCGTAATTAAATTTAAAAAATTAAAAATAGATAGAAATACAAATAGTTATAAAAACAAAAAAAAAAGATTATAGAAAAATTAAGAGACATCCTTAATATTGTACATTCATCACATTATATAAAAAATATATTTTTGACAATGAAATGGAGTAAAAATTTTAAATTTTACATAAAAATATAAAAGATCATGGAACAAATTTTTTTTAAAAAAAAGGAAGAATCTTGACATATCTCTTATATTATTATTGTTATTACACTTATTATTATCTTAAATTACCATGTGCAACGCATGCACACATTTACTAGTCTAATGAAACTAAAAGTACAAACATTATATCAGCAAGGAGAATGCAAATTGTAGTTATAAACAAACAAATATAGTGCAAGTTTTGAAGAAATAAGTGCGATATAAGCAGTCATCAAGAAATGGTGCAGTACTGAGTCTTTAATCCATTTACATTATATGCCATCTACTAATAACAAAGGACAACATTCAAATGAGCAACTTAGAGATAATAACTGGACTAAAGCAACATAAAAACAAAAAATGCACGAAAAAAAAGAAACTTATAAGAACAATAGGCATAAGATGGGATAGATAGCATCTTCATCAAGATCATTAATGAGGACAACTCTCTTATGGTAGATTCAGAAATGCTGAAAGTGTAATTTATAATAAAATGCAACAAGATGTTATCATGCATATCTTTGAAGGCCCATTAAAAACCTAATGAATTGGGTTGGCGTTGGGATCATGCACACCTTTGAAAGAGGCTAATGGGCTAATTAAAGCCCATATAAGCCATTAATTTAGAGTTCGCTTCAGTCGGTGCAAACTGAGATGCTCAAATTGTTCCAATAGCCTTTTGTAACCTCGCAGCAACGAGAATATGTCCCCATGAAATAAATCACATAAGTACAGAGATATTTTCATTGCAAGGCTGTAAAGACTGTTTGAATTGAACAGACTTTGCATTGACTGAAGTCTAACTCATTAACTTAAGGGGTTTTTACCATTCAGTCCACCCTTGAAAATCTTACAGGTGGAATGAATCCTGACTGTAGATCGATGCCAATCTAAGTTAGGTTTCAATCATCCTAATCCAACCTAAGTTGTTAAACCTCCAAAACCCAATCACAATGCATATTTATTAATTTATAACATATAGAAAATATAAAATATAAAATATATAATATACATATAATATATGTATACCAATCGATTTGATTAACCCCTGGTTTTTTATAGGTTAATCAAAATCAAACTGATACCTTTGATTTTTTTAAAATACCAAACTAACTGATTTAATTAATCAGAATTTTTAGTTCGATCTCGTCGGTTTGTTTCAGTTTTTCTTATAGCAGGTTCACCCCTGGTATGCAACCTAATTACAAGACCTCAGTGTAGGCAACTGAGATATTAGGAAGCTAAGAAGAACTTCAGCATCACCTTCAATTATGGCAGAAGAGATTCTGAGGTTTAAAGCAAACTTGATGCATTAAATTTTAAAACAACACAAGAGATTCCATGACGAGAGTCTGCAGGCTTCATCCTGAGCAAATATGGTTTGCATTTCACAACAGTTTTTTCCCCTCTTTTATTTCTTAAATTTGTAGCTTAGAAGTGTTGTATTCTGCTGCAATAGGAAAGGTTGAAAAAAAAAATAGATTATCAATCTTTGTGGGTAAGGTTTGGTGTTTCACAGGACTAAGACTGGTCGTAGAGTCAGATCATTACATAGTACAAATAAATATTGGATACAAGTAAAGATGAGAAAGAGCTTTACTCGGAGATAAGACCATTACATAGTACAAACAAATAAAGAAAGAAAGAGGCAACTTTATCAAATTAACGGTTCTTTGTTTTTCTCTTGGGATGGAGCATAAAAAACCATACTCCCCGTTGTACATGTAATTAACAATGCCATGGTCCATGAGCTAGCTTCCCATGTTGCCCGGGGCTTGGGCCGGGCTTTGGCTCCAGCCCATCTATGTCGTTCCTTTCTATTTTAATATCATCGTCTCTTCATTACCATAAGAAAATAATACTAATGAGAAGTAAACAAACATAGAAGAGAAAAATGTGAATGGTAAGCACATCCAATGTTCATATAATTGTTACAATACAAACCATATGATAGATTGCTTTTATATCAAGCATGGATACCCATATCATATTTTTTTCATATAAAACATTTTGGGGAAATCTATACTTTCCACCAACACTACCTCTACAAGTTGGACGACACCACCATATATATAACTAATGGCCAAAAGACGAAGAGGATTTTTCTTATGAACTGAAATACCCGGTAGTTCATCCATGTCGATATCTTCCTTCTTCATCCCGTCAGGAAGTTCCCAGTTAAATGAGTAGAGAAGATTTGCAAGGGTAAGCTCCACAATAGTAACTCCGAGATGCATTCCAGGGCATATTCTTCTACCTGCTTCCAACGGTATAAACTCAAAATGTTGACCTTTAAAATCAATGTTTCCATCCATGAACCTTTCCATGAACCTTTCTGGTATAAACTAGATCTTCTGGGTTCTTCCATATTTCGGGATCCATTCCAATTGCCCAACCATTCACAATAACCTGGGTTTTGGGATAAATATCGTACCCATCAATTCTACAATGGTTTCTAGTTTCGTGTGGAACCAACAAAGGAGTAGGAGGGTGCAATCTCAGTGTCTCCTTCACCACACATTTCAGGTAATGAAGTTGGTTAAGATCATCTTCATCTACGTACCCTTTATCTCCGATAAGACCTCTTAGTTCATCCTGTGCTTTCTTCATCACTATTGGCTTCTTAGCCAGTTCCGTCATTGCCCAAACCACAGCTGCAGAGTTTGTGTCCGTTCCAGCTATAAAAATATTCTGTTGATGAGAAAATAATAGAAGAAACATGAAGATCGTGTAAACATGTAAGTGCAATGTGCAAGTAGGCTGAGTGTGGACTTAGTATTTGACTGTCTCGGAAGTAAAATGTCAAAACTCTGAATGGATTTAAATTCCCTGATTGATTATTATTCAATAATTAAAGAAATTGTAATATATAATTACACGGTGTGAGTCCCAGTATTCTTGGACACTTCAGCTATAAGAATCTATCTAATATTATATAGTGATATATAAGCCATGTCAGCAGCCCTCTCCTCCTTTCTCCAAGTCAGCATTCCTCTCCTTTCTCCAATGAGATCACATCTCTATCCCACAAGAGGCTGGCCCACAATGCCCCACAGCACAGCACATCCCTGCGGGAACATCTCTCAATGATGACACCATCGGGACTAGTACTATCATCGGGAGATGTTCCCAATACACGGTGGGGATGTGCTGTGGGGAGGAGATGTGAACTCTTCTCCAATTCCCTTTCCAGCTTCCTCCTCAACTCTCTTTCCTTTACCTTCTAAATCTGCATTTGGCATTCCTTATTTTAAGGAGATAAGTCCTTAAAATAAGGAATATAATGTCAAATGCAGCCTAAGCCCACCCATTAAGCTAAGTCACTAGGGGTTAAGTCTATCTTATTATTAGAACACATCATGCTTTCTCTCAACAATTCAAACCTTAAAAAATCTTCCTAAAATCTTTCTCTCCCACCTAAAACTTCTTCCTACAACATCTTATAGCTCATCTCTCATTAAGCCACATTGCATTCCTTATATTTCTCTATCTTTTTCCTTGCCATTCCCATAATGCCCATTCTTTTTGGAAACGTGGCATATCTTGACTTTAGTTTCTTTGTACAAACAAAACTACTACCTAATTTTCTACTAATTTGTTTCTCTAAATAACCTCTCATCCCCTTTCCTTCTTTCTCTACTACCTAAATTCATGACCAATATAATACGAGAATTAGAAAAACAAATTAGGTAGTAATTATATTTGTATAATGAAACTAAAGTCAAGACATTCCACGTTTCCAAAAAGAAGGGGCATTGTGGGGCTGGCAAGGAAAAAGATGTGGAAATATAAGGACTATAGCGTGGCTTAATAAGAGATAGATTATGATATGTTCTAGGAGGAAGATTTAGATGAAACAGATAGATTAGAAGAAATTTTAGAAAAAGAGATGATTTAAGTGATTTGGAATGAGAGAGAGAGAGAGAGCCATGACTACCATCTTAATGCAGAACTTATAGCCCTATTTTCTTATCAGCATGTAACCATAAACATAACTCTAAACAGAAGTAGTTATTATGCTGTCACACATCGATTTCTATCCAAGAACCAAGACCAATCAGACCTTTCAAGAAAAAAATAAATTAATAGCTACACCATCCAACTTTCTAAGCTCTTTTTAATCCAAAAGGCACAGATTGAATGAAAGGAGAACTTTGATAAGCAGCAACATTGGTGATGGAAGAGCAAGGAACATAAGCTAAGCGATGCAGGATCCAAGGAGTCAAGATTGGAATTCTTTGAATTGTTTACACATGTTGGTATTTCTGGACAGCAAAGGTTATTTTCATCATTTTACAAGTTTCCAATTAAACCTGATATGGTAGTTAGCCTTTTCTACATGTATTGCCATAGTCGTATTGAAAAACTAATTAGGTAAGTTCCATGGCCAAATTCTTCAAGTCACATTCTTTCACTAGATAGATTACCAAAAAAATTCTTTCATTATATTCTCCTGAAGAGGATTTCGTTTCTCTAAATCACCTACTCTAGATTGGATTGAAAATACAGTCTAATCCAGTCCTCTCCAATCTTTCAACCCCATAAACATATCCCATATAAAAACTGTTTCTTTTTTTGTCGATGAGTAACAAAAGAAAAAAAAAATTATTAACATAGAAGAGATATATAAACAAATGGCTTCATCCCTGAGATTGGGATGGCTAACACAGAAATGTTGCCAAGAAATATTGTTCACAATCCATCCTACATCAATTTCCATTAAATTTCTATGTTCATATATTGTTTCAGGTTGCTCAAAGGTTTCTTCTCTTTATCCATCTTTTATTAATCATGAGAAAATAATTGTAGAGGTATATATATACCATGAGTCCCTTGATGTGCTCCATCTTGAGGTCAACTGAGATTGATTGATCTTTGTGCATTCGAAGCAAGATGTCGGTGATGTTTTCTTTCTCAGGCTTGGGCCTCTTGGGATCAAGATGCTCCCCGATGACTTGGCTGTAAAACAAATCCAAGCCTTGGAAGTTCCTCTCGAGTCTACGAGATAGTCCACTCAGAATATCAAAAGCCCATCCTAGAGAAGGAAAATAATCAGCGAAAGCAAAGCTAACGAACAAGGCCTGAGCTTCCTTGAGGAGTTGAGAAAAAGAACACTTATAGCAACTTTCATGCTGGAATGTCTTGCCGAAAGCAATCCGACAGACGATGTTATTTGAAAGAGTAAGCGCGACATCTGTCAAATTGACAGGAGTACTGGAGGAAGCGGCTAACGGGCCGGAAATCGACTTGATCAATTGAAAAATCTCATCCTCTCGTATGCACCGAAAGGATTGCACTCCCTTGGTGCTAAACAGCTCAGTAATGCATATCTTCCTCAATTCCCTCCAGTATTCACCATAGGGCGCGAAAGCAATGTCATGGCCTCCATAAGACATTTTTTGCTGGCAAACAAAGGATGGTCTGCCGGCGAATTCGAGATCATAAGTTTTCATGATCTCCCTTGCTATTCTTGTTGAGGAAACTATCACTGTTGGTCTGGAGCCAAGTTGTAGGGGTAGAAGCGGACAATATCTCATAGAAAGATGGCGCAGCCCACGATGAAGAGATGAAGAGATGAAGTTGTGAATTGGTGAAAGTTTCCAATGAAGAGAAGCTTAGGGGGGCCTGGTAGAGGAAGCCCAGTTCCTGTTCCTGCAGGCTCTTTATCAACTCTTCTCTTCTTCTCGAGGGAAAAGTAGAAGAAGAATAGAGGAAGGCATAGAAGAAAGGGAAGAACAAGTGACATGGTTAGATCTAAGAGCATGGACGATTTCAGTTGCTATGCACTAGTTATGATCGTAAAGTCTGGCGAGATTATTGTCTGTTATAATAAACTAGTTAGCGTGGTAACGCATGCGATTTGCATGGGTTTAATATAAATTTGATAAGAGGTTAAATTTCACTCCTAACCAACCCATCATATTCATATCTGGAGGCTGGAGCTAGGTTTGATCGATAGATTTGGGAATAAATTCTGGTTTGGGACAATCCTTAATTGCCCGGCCCCAGAAGTTCATTTCTTAATGTTGAGAGTGGTTCCACAGGGAGAAAGAGACAGAGAGATATCTATCATATTGATTGGCTTGATTACATCATTCCAATTTCTAAGATAGACAAAGTATGGGTCCTATTTATTATTAGAGATCCTTTTAGGATCAAGGTTCGGAAAACCATCCGTGTCCGGGTAAATTTGACCCTGTTACATCCTTAGCAGTGTTAATTGTGCTAGGGTGTCAATTGTACTGGATTTGGTCCAATCCGATCCAATCCAATGTGAGTTCATTATAAATGGATCAGGTCCAATTCATTCTAATAAATGTATGTTTTAGATCAATTCGGATCAGTTCAATTCAATATTTAGACTGTCTAATCTAATTCAAATTCATTTTGATTTAGATTGGTTTTGACCCAAATTCAGTTCAATGTCTAAATTGGATTAAGTCCATTTTGAATCGAATTGGTCCAGTCCAATATATTTTGTTGGTCCATTCAATCCCTCCAAATTGATTTTGGACTGGGTGCATTTTCAATCAAATTATAACACGTCAAAATTCGCATATCATACGTGCAAGACATTTGAACGGCCGGTTTGCCATGTTAATTTTTTAATATCTTTTTTTTTTCTAAACTTAAAAAAAATAAAAGAAGTAAAAAAGAGATGCTATGAAGTATGAACACCCAGTTGACGTTTCGATCGAAAGAAAAATAGGGGAAAAACAGAGAAAACTATTACAAAGCAAACCCTGCGGTGAGGAGGACGTCATTAATGAACGATTGCATGGAGAAAATATTTATGTCAAGGTTTTGTTTTTTTTTTTTTGGAATTAGAAGTTTTATGTCAAGGTTCAGTGTTTCTTATTCCACAAATGAAAATTGAAGCAACAACAATCTTGTTGTTTTGAAATCATTTTTTTGTAAATGGCTTCTCCACCTATTTGTTTTGCAAGCATTCGTTAATGGTGTCCGCCCAGGTTAGGGTTTTATATGCGCCAGTTTTCTTTGTTTTATAATATACTCATTTTCATTAAGATTTTATATGCTTTATGAATCTGTTGAACATCTTCTGTAGCAATATCTTCATCTGTGGAGATCAGCATTTATGGGGGTGATATTTTCTAATTTATTCATTTGATGTTTATGGAGAGTTGGAAACATGTGAAAAAGAGTGTATATCTTTCTGTTTGCAGTCCCAAATTCTTCTTCCTTCCTTGGATCTCTGCAAAATGAAGAAAAATGGATTAGGGTTTTATGAGACAAGGGAAAAAGACTGCGAGTAGCCATGAGTTATTGATTGTTGATCAACACTTAAAGTTTCTTTTTCACTTTTCTTTTAGTTTTTACAATCCTTTTATATATTTTTTAAGTTTGAAAATTTTAATCTAACGGCAAACTAGACGTTTAAATGACTTAAACATTTGGGCCAGGATACTGTGCAAACTCTTGATGTGTCCCAATTTGATTGGAAAATGCACCTCCGCACACAAGAAATCGAGTGCAGAAAATCCGAGTTCATCACATATTGGATTAATTAAGGAAAGATATTTTGTGGGTAGAGAGATGTGATTTGTGTAAACTAGAAAGAGGATGGGGAGATATTTTAGGGAAAAAATATCTGTCCTCGACATGTTATTGGCATTGCATATGTGACAAGTCGCACAACTCAACACCCGTCCAATCTTCTCCCCTTCCCTCCAAGTTGCCTTCTCTGCGATTTATCATTTCCACTACACTGTAATATATATGAAACCCAAAGCCCTTCAATCCATGCAATGGTTTGCCCAGCTAAGTTTTACAGTCTTAGTTTTGAAAAAAAGTAAAAACTAAGATTATCACAATGATATCAAAACCGGACTGGATTGGACGGTCAGATCGGAAAAACTGGGAATAGTCACCTGACTGGTTCCGTTTAATTCTAAAATCGCTTTTTGACTAAAAAACATTGATTTGGTCAGCAAACCGTTGACCCAAGCAGTTGAACTATCAAACCATTCAATCCAAGAAACGGCTTTTGACCATCTTGTGTTTTTATTTTATTTTTTGTCTGAGTGGACCGTCTATTCATACCATTCAACCCAGGAACCGGACCATAGAACAGTTCCCTGTCCAGTCCGATTTTAAAAACCTTGATATAAATCAGGTTTTGTGAGGTTCTTCATTCAAGGCTAACAATTTCTCTAAAAATTGAAATCCACGGACAATAAAGATTTGTAGCCCATGAAAGCAGTTGAGAATTTCTCTATTATGATATCGTGACAGCTGATATTGATCTTCAAAAGCATCTTCAAGTTAAATATCACAATGGAGTTTTGTTAATTTATGTGAGAAGAGATAAACTAGGATTTGGAAAAGGAAAAAGGTTTATAGCCAGAAAACAAAAGAATAAACATTTAAAATAAGGGAAAATTCCACTTTAATACCCTGAACTTTGGGGCTAGTGTTAAGTTAGTACCCAAACTTTCAAACTATCACTGAAGTACTTAAACTTTCAAAAAGTATCAAGTTAGTCCATATCGTTAACCACTCCTCAGTTATCTGTTGAAAATGTCAAAACTACCATTCAAAAGAAGACTGTTCATTGTCTTCTACCCTCAAAACCAATGGTGGAGCCAAAAATTTTCTTTTGTGAGTTTGGAGAAAATGGCCTGAAAAGTAGGGACTATTATAGATTTTTTTAAAGAAAAAATAGATACTTTTTTTTTATTTTTTGGAGTGGAAGGAGTTGAGAGTGATCCTTTACATTTAAGTTATATTTGGTTTCAAGAAAAAAGTAGGGAAAGGAAAAAAAAAAAAAAAAAAAGAGAGAAATCTTTATTAACCTTGTATAGGTTTCCTTACCTTTCCTTTCCTTTCCTTTCCCTGACTTTTCCTTCAAACCAATCATAGCCTTAATTGGAGGACCCACTTTATTGTGATTTTGACCTACTCTCAAACTAAATAACCATATGAATAATGGTTTTAGGGGCCAAGTACCCCCCACTCTGCCCTGGTCAAAACTACCCATTGACGGATGATGTGGCCTGCATGATCTCAATGGACGACTGAAAATGAATCTTTTTTGGTGCATCCATATAAAATTTTTACCCAAAATATATTAATTATAGCTTTTTTAGTAAAACATTAATTTGAGATAATTAAAGTAACATTAATTTTAATTTTTCAGATCTCATTATCTTTCCCATATCATAATCAAATCCAAAATAATAAAACCTCCAAAGGGGCCAAGGGGTCATTTAATAACAGCTAAAATCAGCTTCAGCAATTAAGGAGCAAGCCCAAAGCTACTTAAAATCTTATTCATAAAAGACAAAACAATAGTTTTCAGCTCAACCACTTAAACTGTTATCAAACATCCCCTAAAACTTCCCTTGTGGGATGAGTTCATATGATGTATAACGATTTTCCCACCATTGGCAATGGTTGAAAATCGTTTACACATGAAATTAAATGTCGCTCAAATATTTTGAAAAACCCAATCAAACCCTTTTATCGCCCCTTAAAATGCAAGAAAAGAATATCTAATAACCAATAAATATTGCGTCACGTGTTTCTTTATGTATTCGATATATGACTACTATACACCAAGTATATGTTTCTACGGAATTTTTATATATATTTTTTTTATTTTTATTTTATATCTTCTTAATTATGATATAAGAATTGATACATTTGACCTAAAAGATTGAATTATTGACTTATCACCAAGAAAATAATTTCATTTTTGAGTTGATTTTAAATTTTATATTATTTATCACACCTATTTTTTTAATATGATTAATATAAAATATTAGATAAATTCTTAAATGTTTTTTATAAATTTTTTATCAGTAAATGATTTTTACAAAATTTCTATGTTATTACGTAATATAATATTTTTGTTTTTTATCTTTATTTTATTGTTATTTAATGTTGATATTAAGAATTGACACATTTAATTCAAAAAGGTTGAATTATTGACCCTCCACCATGAAAATAAGTTTTATTTTTTGATTGGTTTTACTTCTATTTTAAAAATTTTTTATTTAATTACAATTTTTTTTGGAAAGATCAAGGAAAATTTTATTAAAGAGAAAAAAAAAAAGAAAGAAAGGAATGTACAAAAATAAGGATAACAAAGACAAACTTCAAACAAATCGCCCCTCATCCGGCATTTCTTACATTCCACACCCGAGCCAACAACTAACTAAATTAAGAACTTACTCCTTCCTCCTCTCCCTTTACCCCTCACTAACTTCTTACCCCTCAAATCTGCTTTTTACTGAGGCATCCGCAAAATAATTTATCAGTCTTCGTAGTTTTCTGCTTTCAGGTAATCCTCCAAAAGTGCAAATACAAAGATTTTCCCACTTAGAGATGTTTAGGCTATATTTAGTTTAAAGGACAATGTAGGAAAAGGACAATGTGGGGAAAGGTTTCCCTACCTTTCCCTTGCTTTCCCTACATTTTCACTACATTATCTGCTCTATTTTCCGTAGACTCTGGAGCACAACTTCCTGTTACCCAGACGAAGCTTCCTTCTCCGAAGTCTCAAAGGAACTTTCCTTCTTTTTTTACTACCAATCGATAGTGGAGCTATAGCTTCTGATTCGCCCTCTTCCAATAGAGGCAAGGACATCGACCCTCGCTCTCCCATGAGCTGCTCTTTACCAGTTCCATTGAGAACCAAACCCATAGATCAGATTTTTTTTTACACAACGTTTTTACACCTGCTCTCTTGGCCGCTCTTTTAGTTAATTTTAAGGTTCCTGATGTAGGTGTATTTGACAGGTCTTGGATCACAGCACATGGCATCGGCTAGATGGAATCTTGGCCGTACATATCTAACTGCCTCTAACCACTCCAAGGCAAGTTCAGCTATAAAAGGATAGTTATTTCAAGGTAATGACACTTATCTCTTGCATTCAGAATGCTGAGAGAGCTTTCCTTAGTTATTAAAGATTAAGCTCTAAGCCATCATCTTAAGCTTGATCAAATCCCTCTTTTGGCATTTGGCTAACTTGACCGGTGGAGTCTTTGCCCCTGGGATAACACCCGAGGCCTCTAACATGTATTCTTCTCCTGTTCGCAGGTCGAATCCATAGCATAGGACACCAACAAAATGCCCTTGTTGCCCTCGTCCCCATCTTTGGCAACAGTTCCTTACGTTCCTAGACCGTACATCAAAATTGGAAACAAACTCTTGTTGTAGTCTGTTCGCTTCTCTTGAAACCCCCCATCACCTTCCATTGATATATGACCCGCAGAGACCTCCCTCTGATTAATCTTTCCTCTTGCACTCTCCACCTACAGGCTTGTAGTGAGTTCGGCTTCAGTCAGGGCAGAGCCCATTCGAGCAGCCTTGTATTGAGAATATCTCCATACTTGTATGCTTTATTTCATGAGGAGATATTCTCAATACAAGGTTATGAAAGGCTGTTAGAATGGTGTGGGCATAGATTTGCTCTAATAGAAGCTGATCTCGCTTGTAATTGCTTGAGCCACAAGCAACTCGGGTCTCCCTCTAATTCAAATTTTGAATTTGACAAAAAAGCCTCACCACCCAAAACTTGGCCTGTGTCGGTCCCGCCTCCTCCCTCACCTCTCCCGATGTCAGGAGAAGCAGATCGTCTTCCTCCGCTGCCCGTTGGAGAAGACGACCTTTTGGGAACCTCACCGATTGCAACTTGCGGTTGGCGGGACCTTCTTGGTGTTAAATTTTTTAATAATCAATGTATTATTTATATTATATTTTTATAATTTTGTTATATTATTTATTTTTTAATAAAATATATATATATGATGAAAATAGTTGAAAGGATATTTGTTTTTCTTTATTTAAATTGTTATATTTTATTCTTCTTTTAATAATTTATCCCGGCCTTTCAATAGTACATACTCATGGCCTAGTAGATAAATATGGACAAGGTGTAAGAAAAATTGAGAATAAGAATTGGTAGGGGTGCACCGGGCCCGTGCAGTAGTGCAACGCATGGGCGATGCATGAAGGCCCAGTAGCAAGCTACTGAGATGGGCCTTCCCCCAAGAAAAATTAACTTAATATCATGTGGGCCAATGGCCTACGTATCAGATATTAAACTGATAAGAACAGATACTACACTTGATCTTAGCCAAAAGGCCGAGAAAGGTATGCTTTGTTTAGCCTCTCAATTTGGCTTTTATAGTTCATCTCTCCTTATCACCTTTTATCTTCCTATCCCATGTGGGATTAAATGATGAGTTTGTGTCTATTTTCAAGCCAACATTCTACACTTGATCTTTCTCTTCCCTCCTAATTTCTTCTCTAAGCCAACATTCTCTCTCAGCTACTTGAATGAATGATATGGCCGGTCTAAGCTAGACCTGATCATCCATCAACAAACAGGTCTAAGTTAGACATGATCATCCATTCAAGAGGAAAAAATAACTTCTTTCTCTGATCTTCCCAGGAGGCCAGAGCCTCTTCCCCTTTGTCGCAAGTTACATTCAATTCTTCCCCCTAACAAACCTAGTTAACCGAAGAAAGAGAAGAAACAACAATGGTTTTTATACAATAGCAAGGAAATAATAGGCTGTGGTGAGATACATTTCTATTGATTATTGACTCCTGTCATTCTACCAAATATGCTAGGGAGGGAGTCATTATTAGGTTGAAGGTGTCAGGGGCGCAAGTCAGACCAGGTTAGATTGGGTTGAGGTCAACCATAATCCTATCTGAGTTATTGAACCTCCAACTATAACTCTGCGTTTAGGTTGGTCTGGGACTGATCCAACTTCTCTACTTCCTTTTGTTAAATGTACTTGTTTCCTTGACCCTAAGGATTCACGTTAATTCATGTTAGCACTATTACTTGGAATAGAACGAGTTAAGATCTTCTGCCAATAAAACATGTTCCAACCTTCTACCAACTTGATCTAACACCGCATATCTGTTCACTATGAGACTGCGACCCACCATAAAAGTGGAACTCACCATGTATAAGATATGCAGTGTGAGATTAGCTTGGTAGAGGGTTAGAATGTGTTTTGTTGGCAGGTGATCTTGACTCCAACAAAACATAGTTATCATGTTTTAGGAAAAAAATATCCTTTGAACTTAAAAGATTTGACATGCAATATACTATCAATATATTGGGGGAGCTAGGAATTTTCATTTTTTTTTTTTGTTTGGGGGTAGGGGTGGTAACGAGCTGAGCTTTTCACGAACTGCTCGAGCTCGGCTCGTGAAAAGCTTGGCTCGGCTCGATTTCAGCCGAGCTGAGCTCGAGCCTATTAGAGCTCGGCTCATAAGGCTCGCGAGCCGGCTCGAATATATATATATATATATATATATATAAAATAAAATTATAGAAAATAATATATATAATAAAAATATTATAATTCTTAATTTTTTAAATATAAAATTTAAAAAAAATTATATATGATTTTTATTTCTATAAAATATTTTTTCTAAATATTTTTATAATAAAATATTTTTATAAAATATAAAACAAGCCGAGTTGAGCCAAGCTCGAGCTTATGAACTTTTGACTCGAGCCGAGCTTGAGCTCAAGGTTCTGGCTCGAACCGAGCTTGAGCCTTGTAGAATAGTCTCAAGCCGAGCTCGAGACTGGTACTATTCGACTCGACTCGGCTCGGCTTGAATCCATAATATTTTTATAATAAAATATTTTTATAAAATATAAAACGAGCCAAGCTGAGCCAAGCTCGAGCTTATGAACTTTTGACTCGAACCGAACTTGAGCTCAAGGTTCTGGCTCGAACCGAGCTTGAGCCTTGTAGAATAGTCTCAAGCCGAACTCGAGACTGATACTATTCGACTCGACTCGGCTCGGCTTGAATCCACCCCCATTTTTTTTKGGGGGGGGGGGGAAGGAATTATTTAGGCTCCATTTGGAAGAAGTAGAGCACAAAATCTTATATTTTGTATTATTTTGTATAAATTTATACTGTATATATTTGTATTTATACTCTTTCAAAACTAAACCTTACGTTTTTTGACTTATGGTAATGAGAAAAGTATATTAAGTCAATTACATTAGTAATTCACAGCATAAACAACAAAAATATTATTACAAAATGTCAGAAATGCATAAATGATATGAAGTGTAAAACAGGCCAGACTGGTATGGCCCGGCACAGGGAAAATTCCATTACAACCACCACATAAAAAAATTCGTGTTGGCCCACATGCTAGTTTGGCCTGGCATGGGCCCATGGGCTACAGTCCCAAGCTTGTGCAAGCGGCAAGCGCCCCCCCTCCCCCCTCCCCCCTCCCTGCACTTTCGGGCTGCGCTAGCACGGCTCGCTACAGTGCAGGTGGCAAGATAAAAAGCATGGCACAATTCACATTATACCTATATTGGCATCCCTCAAATGACCAAATCCCACAAGTATTACTTAATCCTCAATGTAATTGACTTAGTTTTCCCATAATCTTTTGTCTTGATAAACACAAAAAAATGAAATAAGGATTAAAGAAAGTAGGGTTCAGAGACAAATAGGGTGGGAGGGTTTGGATTTATTATGACTTTTTTATGAAAGAAATGGACTGGATTTGATCCAACCGGATCCACAATGTGAGTCTATTATAAATGGGTCAGGTCCAATCCAATCTAATGAATATTTTGAACCAATTTGGACCGGTTTAATTCAATGTCTGGACCATTCAATCTGTTCAAATTCATTTTGATTTATATTAGTTTCAACCCAAATCTGGTCCATTGACACATATATTCTTATCTTATATCAATCCAATCTGATAAATATTTTAGTCCGATTGGTCCAATCTAATATGTCTTGTTGGTCCATCCAATCCGTCCAAATTCATTTTGAACTAAATGGGGTCCAATCTAAAATCAGTTTATTGACACCCTTACCTGTAGATACATACATATAAGTATACATACATAAATACTTATAGAAAAAGAATATATAAATATGCATTTATAGATGTATAATTTCATGTACATAAATGAATGGACATATACATAAATACTTATATAAATACATATTTATATAATATTTATACTGAAATTAATTGTTCTTACTTTCCAAAAGTCAAGTTCTTGCAGCCTTAGAATTAGAAGGTAAAGCAATAGACGAATGATCTTTTGTCTTAGTGTGAATTGTTCCACAAGACACCCTGAATTAGAGTATTGGTAATACTATTGCAAGTCAATTGATCAAATTTGATACTTGCAGAAAAGAAAGCTCTTGTTTCATAGAAAATAGTTTAAACAAAAGTTCATTCTCACTGGGTTATAGGCTTGTTATGTATGGCCAACCGACGTCTACTCATCATGGGCCTACAACTAATTATCAACAAAATGAAAGAAATTTGAGAGAATGACCGATCAGCTCAGGGTCAGAGTTTGTAGGTTGGGTGGATGCCAGCTTGGAATTAATGCCAATTTACAGGCAAATATTGATGTGTAGAGTGGGGGTTTTTGACTTTTTGAATGTTTATAACTCTGCAGTGGAAATCAGAAATCTGCATTGGGCCTGTCTGTACTTCTCCGAAAAAATTTTGATGAGAGGTATTCATAGGGAGTGAGCCAGGCCCCTATAGTAGTGCAACGCATGGGCGATGCTTGAAGTCCCAGTAACAAGCTACTAAAGTGGGCCTTCCCCCAAGAAAAATTAATTTAATATCATGTGGGCCAATGGCCCAAGTATCAGATATTAAACTGACAAGAACAGATACTACACTTGATCTTAGCCAAAAGGCCGAAAAAGGTATGCTTTGCTCAGAGTTCTGATTTCATTCTTATAGTTCAACTCTCCCTGCCCCTTCTCTCCTCCTTTCCCATGTGGGGCTAAGATTATGTTTGTTTTGAAAGAAAAGGTAAGGAAAGAAAAAGAAAAGAGACGTCAAAAGAAGTTCTTGCTTTGTATTTGCTCCAGTTTCTTTTGTCCCATGGCTGAAGAATGAATTGTATTATGAGATGAGATGTCTATATTTTAAAAGTTTTGAGTGGTTAGTATGTGGTCAAGCAAGTGCAACTGTTTTCTCTACAGGCATCCTTAGATAGGTGAACTTGTTCAATATTAGAATGGCAGTGTACCTCTTAATATGTGAAATGAATATTTGATCTGATTGTTCCCTGGAAGATTGTTATGAGATGCTAAAATAGCAAGTGTTAGAAAATAAGTAACTATTTAGGGATCTCTTAACAGCTTAAGCTATTAGGTTCAATGGTTGCATGGTTCCTTGAGGTGATATCAATAGGGGTGAACATTGTTTGGTTAAACTGAAAAACTAATTAAACCAAAAATTTTGGTTTTTAGGTTTGAAAGTGCAGTTAATCGATTTTATTTATTTATATAATAAAATATTAATATATTAATAGATTTCTGTTTTGATATATAAATGTATACTAGTAAACGTGTATGTGCATTTGCGCATGGCAGTATCTCTAAGACAAAACTATTTATAATTTATGGTCATTTTTATAATTTATTTATTTAAAAATTAATTAAGGTATTAAGTAAACAATTCCTAAACAATTATAATTCATGGTTCCAACACCCTGACAGTTTTTGAACGGTTATAATTAGGTAGTTTCTGAAGTGAGAGTAAAGAACATATATGTCCTCTTTATACCCGTTGACTGGAATTGGCACAATATCGCGAAGTGGCCGCCCTTGCTCAATTTGGGTCAGACCTTGATGCTGCGACTCAGGCATTACCCAATAGAGGTGCAAGGCTTACAGAAGTACCGAAACAACCACWATATGCACCACTTCCAATTGAAAAACAAATTCTAGTCATTTATGCAGCTGTCAAGGGATTCTGTGATCG
>NW_010729303.1:84926-119353 GCF_000365185.1 Nelumbo nucifera
CAGGAAGCAATTCCCTTGCTAATATCTGGGTATTCCTCTTTAAAAAGGAAGACTCAAAAAGGTCTACTTTGCTGAATTGACAGAACAAATTCGTTACAAGGTTGGAAATCTCACCTTYTCTTTTGTCTAGAGGCKGMAAATTGATCCTTATGAAGCATGTTTTGGCATCCATGCCTATTTATGAAGACCATTGAAAACTTATTCATGGATTTTTGGTGGGGTTTGGAAGACGGAAGGAAAAAGTGCCACTGGCTTTCGTTTGATAGAATTCGCCAGTCGTAGTATATATGTGTATGTATGTGTATTAACCGAATAAATCAATTGCTCACCCATATCAAAGCATGATTGACCAAATGGCCTGTCTCTCTCTAGTCTCTTTAGCTAGGTATTGCAACGAGTGCAACCAAGATCTTGATGCTGCATTTCTACCAAGCGAAATGGTAAGTTCTACTAAATTCATATCATCATTTTCTTATGAACATCATTCTTTTCCCCGATGAGAAAAGCTGAGAAGAATATTGAGGTGAAGTCGTTGTATCAAGAGCCCCTTCTCATAGTTGGCTACTAAGATGATCTCTGATTTTCCCATTCTACTCTAATATAACTTGTACATGATTTTCCCAGTGCTGAGCTTCACAGTAAAAAAACTTCAGTCCTTCCTATTCTCATTATCATCATCATCATCATCATCATCCAAGCCTTATCCCAACTAAATGGGAGCAAAAGGCTTCCATATGCTTCATTCTGGCTCTCCAAAATTAGTGTCATTACCATGGTTTTAAAAAACGACTCGGAAACGAAATCATTTTGGCCACCATTTTCCGGGTTGACGGTCCGACTGTTTAATTCGAATGAATGGCCCATTCTAACAAATAAATTAAAAAATAATTAAAAATAAAAAACAGCCAAAAACTGTTGAATGGATAAACAGTTCGACCGCCCGAATCAATGGATCAATGATTTTTCAATGGCCAGTAATCAGGCTTGGGGTAAAACGGAACCGATTGCCTGAACAATTCCCCGGCCGAACGATCCAACCCTCTGGGTCAACGGCAATTGGAAAACCATGGTCATTACTCTTGTAGTTCCCTCTGTTTAGCCAGAAAATAGTCTTTTCTTGATGAATGGTCCAAGAAAGTTTTGTTTTGATATTTTTGCCTCAAACCTGTTCAGTGTTGTCTATCTTTCGTTCAACGAATTAGCAGTACTATGCAAGCACATAATTCAGACCGATACTCTGGATGATAAATTGATAATCCTATTGCGTTTTTTTTTTTCATTTTTTATTCCCTTCTATCAAGAATATTTTCATCAATTTTTCCAATCTCATATCCATGTGCAATTGTTCATTGCGCCAGTCAAATTTGGGTCTACTTACACTATAAAGTTTTCTATCTGTTTCAGCACTACCCCAAATAATAGTTTTCTTGATGTTTTTATCAATACTTTATACAAGTAATCAAATGCAAAATGTCCAAAATTGGATATGTCCATATATTAAATTAAATAATCCATCGTGTGTTTATATCAAATTAAGTTGGGGTGAGCAAAAAAAACCGAAAAAATCGAATCAACTGAAAAAAATGACCGAAACTGAACCCAAAAATCGGTGTGGTTTCGGTTAATCAATATAGAAAACCGGTGGTTAATTGAACCGACCAGTATATATATTTCTATATATTTTATATATATTTATGTATATTATATATTTTTTATTTATTATAAATTAATAAATATGCATTATATATATATATATTTATTTATAATATGTGATATATTATTTATTAATTAAAATATAATATTTTATATATTTTTTGAATTTTTTTTATTATATATTTATATATTTTTATAATACATATTATAAAAATTAAAAACCAATAAATCAATAACCGAACCGATCAACCGATTAATTAATTAATTTCGATTACCAGTTTTCCAAAGCTGATTCAGGCCAATCCCAGACCAACCTGAACCCAGAGTTATAGAATTATAGTTGGAGGTTCAATAACTCAGATAGGGTTAGGGTTGACCTAAATCCAATCTAACCTGGATTGACTTCCACCCTTTCACCTTCAACCTAATAATGCCTCCCTCCCTAGCATATTTGGTAGAATGACAGGAGTCAATAATCAATAGAAATGATATCTCACCACAGCCTCCTTGCTATTGTATAAAAACCATTATTGTTTCTTGACTCTTTCTTCGGTTAACTAGGTTTGTTAGGGGGAAGAATTGAATGTAATTTACGACAAAGGGGAAGAGGCTCTGGCCTCCTTGGGAAGATCAGAGAAAGAAGTTATTTTTTCCTCTTGAATGGATGATCATGTCTAACTTAGACCTGTTTGTTGATGGATGATCAGGTCTAACTTAGACCGCCCATATCATTCATTCAAGTAGCTGAAAGAGAATGTTGGCTTAGAGAAGAAATTAGGAGGGAAGAGAAGTGTAGAATGTTGGCTGGAAAATAGACACAAACTCATCATTTAATCCCACATGGGATAGGAAGATAAAAGGTGGTAAGGAGAGCTGAACCATAAAAGCAAAATTGAGAGGCTAAACAAAGCATACCTTTCTCGGCCTTTTGGCTCAGATCAAGTGTAGTATCTGTTCTTATCAGTTTAATATCTGATACGTGGGCCATCGGCCCACATGATATTAAATTATTTTTTCTTGGGGGAAGGCCCATCTCAGTAGCTTGCTACTGGGGCCTTCATGCATCGCCCATGCGTTGCACTACTGTACGGGCCCGGCGCACCCCTACCAATTCTTATTCGCAAATTTTCTTACTCCTTGTCCATATTTATCTACTGGTCCGTGAGTATCTTCTATTGAGCGGCTCAGTACTAAGTATCTCGAACAGTAAGGTCTGGGCTGGAGTTAGATAACGGGTTTTCGGATTTTTGGATCTGATCTGATTTAAAAAAATTAATAAATTATTAAAAGAAGAATAAAATATAACAATTTAAATAAAGAAAACAATAATTAAAAGAATTTTTCCAATTATTTTCATTATATATACATGTTTTTATTAAAAATAAATAATATAATAAATTTATAAAAGTATAATATAAATAACATATTTATAAATAAATAAATAACAGAGATTTTCTCAGATTGGATAGAGAAGACGATTCGATCTAATTATCCTATTATCCGATTCAAAAATTCAAAATGAGACTATCCAAATCTGAAAATATAAGATTGGGCTTTGAATCGGATCATTTGCACCCCTAGCACAAGTATGTTCTATTATATGGAGGGCTAGAAACCTTGTAAACTTTCAATATATGGTTAATTGAGCTCCCTAATTGGGTTCTTCGTTGTATTAATTATGGGTTGCAAACAATCTGTTATCTCCTATAAATGGCTATACATTTTGGATTCTATTAAAAACAGTTTCAAAATTTTCTTTTCAATAATATTAGTTAATTTTTTAGTACTTCTAGAGAGGAATCTAGGGCATATCGTCTAGTTGCTCAGAAAGCAAATTCATTCTTGATTGAGTCAATATGAATAGATATAATCCCATTAGATTGGTCGATGAATGTTGTCTCTTTTGATGTTTAATGAAATGTTTTATTTGCTAATTAAATAATGTTGTCACTTGTCTCATTCATAAAATTAGGACCCACCATTGCATAGTGCTAAGCTCTATTAGTCTAAGCCTACCAAGAATATGTAAGATGGAGATGGTCAGAATATTCAGTTAGAGACTTTCTTGGTTTTTATCCCACATTGGTAAAGTATAAGAAGGAAGAAGGGAGAAAGAGATGAATATATGGAAATAAAGAAAAAAAATAGAAACATATTTACTTGAACGGGGTCGATGGGTGATCAAAAAGTCCCATGGCCAAGGTTGGCAACCTCCATTGCACTAGGGAGGGGTGCCTGTACCTAACATCTTCCCAAATGGGAGAGTGTACGTCATAATTTGTGATAGTGGGTGGGGGTACGTGTTCGTGCGGCCCCTGCCAATTATGTAATGATCAAGGCTTCTTTCCTAAACCTCAAAATAAGCACTTTTGATGCACAGCTAAATCTTAGTTATTTACTTATCCAGATGTGATGTATTGTTTTAGCACATTCAATTAGAACATAAAATTTAATGAAGATCCTTCACAAACCAAATCATAACTTGCTTACAATTGATTATCATATGCTGATTCCTAAAGTGTGAAATATCAACAACTGAAATCAGAATTGTTAACTGATTATTTATGGTACTAATCACTGTAAGAGGAAAGGAAGGTTCTGATGATATATCCTTCTTACTCAAGTGCAGACTGTGTAGTAGCCCCACTTGATGAAAGGAGTCAGTGATCAACAGAAATGGTTACCTCACCACAGCCTATTATTTCCTTGCTATTGGTAGAAATGCTATGTTGTAGAAACCATTTCTTCTTACTCTTCTTCATTTAACTAGTTTGCTTTGTTAGGGGGGA
Organism: Nelumbo nucifera; assembly: GCF_000365185.1. Next base: position 89,369 of record NW_010729303.1, read on the forward strand.
AGAATTGAATGATTATAACTTGTGACAAAGGGGAAGAGGATCCTGGCCTCCAGGGAAGATCAGATAAAGAACTTATTTTTCCTCTTGAATGAAATTGTCCAATAAATAATTACAAAATAATCTTTCTTACAAACAAAAGTATTAATATAAGGTATACAAACTAAAATTAAAGACAGAAAGAAAAGAAATAGATTATAACATCACATGATCACAGCCATGGCTGAAGTATCATCTGTTTGTTGATGGATGATCAGGTCTAACCAGACCAGCCATATCCTTCATTCATGTAATTGAGGGAGAATATTGTTTTAGAGAAGAAATAAGAAGGAAAAAGAAAGATACAATTATTTGTCATGAATTTTGAAAAAAAAAAATGATGCATACTCATTTCAAAATTTGAAAATAGAGAACAATTAATCATTTAGGCTCAGTTTAAGAAGAGCACAAATACAAATATGTACGTTATAAATATATACAAAATAATATAAAATACAAGGTTTTACATTTTACACATTTGTATTAATACTCCTTCCAAATTGAGCTTTAGTCATGAGAGAGGAAGAGAAAGATGGTAAGGAGAGCTGAATTATAAAATACAAATTGAGAGGCAAAACAAAGCATACCTTGGTCGGCCTTTTGGCTAAGATCAAGTGTAGTATTTGTTTTTATCAGTTCAATATCTGATACGTGGGCCATCAGCCCACATGATATTAAATTAATTTTTCTTGGGAGAAGACCCTTGCAGAAATCGAGTTCTAAATCTGGAAAAAAAAATACACAAAAAAGAGGTCATGTTTTGTATTTGCTCCAGTTTCTTTTGTCCCATGGGTGGAGAAAATGGATTGCATTATGAGATGCCTTTGTTTTAAAAATTTTGATTGTTTATGTGATCAAACAAGTGCAATTTGCAGGCATATCGTTGATTGATCAACTTGATTGTTTAGTATTAGAATGGCACTCCACCACTTGATATATGAAAAGAATGCTTCATCTCATTGTTCTATTGAATCTCTCTCTCTCTCTCAAGGTTCTTTAGCTAAATTCTCATTCCCATTCCTGTATGAACCAAACAGACTATAGGAATGGACTATTCCAATTCCAGCTATGAAGCAAATGGACCCTTATTTTTATTCTCCAATTCCAAGTTATTTCAACTGACAAAGCTTATCTGTTGCATGTGTGTTCAAGATTCATGGTATTTTTTGTTCATCAGTTTGTTGTATTAAATCATCCGATGCAAAGCTTATTACTTGGATAGAGATTGATCAGAACTAGGACTGAAACTAAGATGCATAATAAGGACTATGTGATACATTTGGGGTTGCCACATAAACTGCTACCCGTGATGTTGATCTATTATCTTTACCCTTTCCTTTAGTTCTAAAATAAATCCATTAGAAACAAACAACTTGTGTGACTGTCACTTTCCAGCTCTAAACTACATATCCATGTGGCACTTAACAAAGATTGCATTCTTTTTTTCACAATAGCACTCTTGAATTTATTCCTCTCTCTCTCTCTCTTTCTGTGTGTGTGTAATAGATCTGAGTTCTATACAGATGTGTAACGGAATGAGATGATTATAGATCATTGTCTAAAACCCACGATCAAAATCTTTTGAAAATAATTCTCACTTAGCAGTATCAAGTACCTCACAGAAAAAATATAAGGTGCAATGTTGTCTTCTCTTTCCGGAACACTACAGGAATGAGAATGGCATCTGCAGAAAAAAATATAAGGCTATGATCGTTGAAGACCTGCAAAGCATAAGAGGTAAAGTGTTGCGTTCAGAGTATTCTGTTTAAGATCTTTGAAGTTTTTACAGTTCTCTTAATGAACTGCAGATTTTATGAAATGGTCTTCGTTTATGAACAATTTCATCTAAATTTATTTTAGAAGTTGGTTTGTTGGGGCCATCTCAGGAAAGAGAAAGGCCCTCCAAAAATAGGCATATGTCGCTTTGAGCGGCGAGTACACGGTATTCTTTAGTAAAAGGCGAAAGAATAGTACGCTCTGTGCTCACCGCGCGGCGGAGTGGGTTAATTTAGCAGATGAAAGTATCTGATATAGGAGCCTGGGTGAGTGGTCTTTTCCTCTTCTAACCATGTGGGACGTTATAACCATCTGGGTGGGTGGTATGGTTCACAGTTCACACTTTTGAAGCAATTTTGTGACTTTCTTATTTGTTTGTTACCATATGAAACCAGAGTGGAGACAAATTTAGTCCGACTGGTTGTTTGAGAAATCCCCACCCCCACGCTTCTCTAAGCTATTTTTCTATTTCAATATTTCTTTGATTTAGGCTTTGTCTGGCGTGGTGGTCGTTTCCTTGATGCTGGAAGAGCAATTCGGCAATGGTCGATCGTTGATTTCAATTGCATCTCATTTCTCAGCCTGGTCAAATGGTCAAGTTGTTAGAGTGTCACGGGGATAATCGATGGGGCCCCGTGCGGCGTTCGATGGGATCGAGAAAGCCTACAAATACAAGCAACAGCACACAAAAGGAAACAAGAATGCACACAAATTAGACAAAAGGCAACTTGTATTGCATTAATCAGTGGTAAGCACAAGCACACAATACAGTGTCGAGGGGATCTCGTGCTTAACCTTTACACGCTTATGAGCTCACTCGACTACCTACCTCCCCTCAAAGAGTACGTTAAGCTTTTGGGGGAGTGACAGATTGATACATCAAAATACTGAATATTCATACTACTATTTACATAATTACCATTGGCATACCCCCTTTTACAAAAAGAGTAAAAAGACCCAACCCAAGACACTTAGATGGCGTGCTGATGGCGCTGATGGTGGCTGATCTGTCACAGTCTCTCCCACTCAATTAAATCTTCGTCCTCGAAGATTCTTCCTCAGGTACTCGTCCAGCTTCACTGCGAACGGAATGAGGTCTTTTGCATGCTCACAAGCCCGGGGTGTACTCTTCGAAAGAACCTAAGACAATGGGTATGAAGTTTTACTAAGGCCAGGTCACCTACTTGGAAGTTCTTGGGTCGTCTACCCAAATCGGCCCATTTCTTCATTCTTGTGGAGGCTTTCTCTAGTGAGGCTCGTGTGATGTCAAGGCATTCTTTCCATTCCCTAGTGAAAGTGAAGGCTTGAGGGCTTCTCCCTTGATGGTTGTTGACGATGCTGTGCGGACATCTTGGTAGTTGGCCGGTGATGACTTCAAAAGGACTCTGATTGGTGGAGGAGCTCTTCTGTGTGTTGACGAAGAACTGTGCAATGTCCAGCAATCGAATCCAATTCTTCTGTGTAGCTGATACAAAATGGCGGAGGTACTCTTCAAGGAGGGAGTTCATTCTCTCTGTCTGCCCATCAGACTCTGGATGGCTGCTGCTGGAGAAGTTCAAGTTCGAACCAAAAAGCTTGAATAGCTCTATCCAGAAAGCACTAGTGAATCTGGGATCCTGATCACTAACAATGTTCTGTGGGACTCCCCAATATTTCACCACGTGCTTGAAGAAAAGGTATGTCGTGTCTTCAGCTGAAAGGTGCTTTGGTACTGGGATGAAAGTGGCATACTTGGAAAATCTATCAAAAACAACAATAATGGATGCATAGTCTCCCACCTTAGGAAGACCGCTAATGAAGTCCATGGAAACACTCTCCCAAGGTTGTGAGGGCATTGGAAGAGGTTGTAGGAGTCCAAGAGGCTTGGCACGTTCAGGCTTGTCTTGCTGGCAAATCAGGCATGCCCTTGTGTATTCTCGAACATCTTGCTCCATATGAGGCCAAYAGTAGGCATGTTGTAGAAGTGCCAAGGTACGCTGCCACCCAGGGTGTCCTGCCCATAAGCTGTCGTGACATTCACGTAGGAGAGCCTTCCTCAAGTCTTCAACTCTCGATACAAATATCTGCCTTCCCTTTGTCAAAAGAAGGCCTTCTTCAACCCAAAATCGCCTAGTCTTCCCTTCACGAGTAGCTATTAATAAGCTCTGAGCAATGGGGTCATTTTGGAGTCCTTCCTTAATGCGCTCAATGAGGTCCAGTCTGATCTGGCTTTTAGAGGGACCTTCACCTGTGGATAATGCTGCAAGCTCGGCCTTCCTGCTAAGTGCATCAGCAACCCTGTTTCATCGGCCCTAGCTTGTATTCTAAAGTAATGTCAAACTCCGCTAAGAAATCTTGCCATCGAGCTTGCTTAGGGCTCAGCTTCTTTTGTGACTGAAAATAACTAGTAACTATGTTGTCAGTCTTGACCACGAACTTGGAGTCAAGCAGGTAGTGTCGCCATGTGCGAAGGCAGTGGACGATGGCTGTCATCTCCTTCTCTTGCACAGTGTACCTCCTCTCTGTATCATTCAATTTGTGGCTCTCATAGGTGATGGGATGTCCTTCTTGCATCAAGACCCCACCAATGGCAAAGTCAGAAGCATCTGTGTGTAGCTCATACGGCTTGCTTGGGTCAGGCAAGTCAATGACAGGTTCTGCTAAGACAGCTCTCTTCAAATCATCAAAAGCTGTTTGGCAACATTCACTCCAGGTCCACATGCTAGTCTTCTTCAGTAAGTTGGTGAGGGTAGTGGCTCGTGCTGAGAATCCAGAGATGAATCTTCGGTAGTAATTCACAAGGCCAAGGAAAGAGCGAAGCTCGGTGACCCTGGTGGGAGGTGCCCAATCTTGAATGGCCCTGACTTTAGCTGGATCCATGCTGATTGTGCCTGCTCGAATTATGTGGCCAAGGAAGGCCACATCTTCTGTGGCGAAAGAGCATTTCTCCTTCTTAACAAACAAGTCGTTGTCTCGCAAGACCTGAAAAACAGTACGGAGGTGGTCAACATGTTCCTCCAAGGTTCTATTATAAATTACAATATCATCAATATACACAACAACAAATTGGTCCAGGTAGGGATGAAATATTCTATTCATCAATGTACAAAAGGTGGCTGGAGCATTAGTGAGCCCAAAGGGCATGACAAGAAAATCAAAGGACTCATATCGGGTAACACAAACTGTTTTGTGTTCATCCCCTTCAGCTATACGCACTTGATAGTACCCCGACCTCAGGTCTAGCTTGGTGAAGTATTTGGCCCTGCTGAGCTGGTCAAAGAGGTCGGCCACCAAAGGTATGGGATATTTGTTCTTGATGGTGAGCTTGTTGAGAGCTCGGTAGTCAATATAAAGCCGAAGAGATCCATCATGCTTCTTCTGAAACAGGACTGGTGCTCCAAAAGGGGCCTTAGAAGGTTGAATCAACCCAGCATCCAACAACTCATTCAATTGCTTTCATAGCTCGGCCAGTTCGGGAGGAGACATTCTGTATGGCGAGCGTGCTGGAGGTTTGGTTCCAGGCTCCAATTCAATCTTGTGATCAACTTCTCTCCTTGAGGGAAGCTTCTTCGACAATGTAGGAGGCATGACATCCTGGAATTCTTTTAGTGCCATTGTAATTGCTGGCGGGATATGCCCGGTTGGTGGGTCAAGCAGGTCGGAGTCCACCAATGTGGCTAGGTAAGTGGTCTCTCCTTTCTTTACTCCATCCTTGAGTTGCAATGCTGAAAGCATCTTGGGGGTGGACTTGGTCTCTGGAACAACTGGAACCATGTAAGGAGCCTGATCTTCGAATCACTCTGAGTTGAGGAAGGGCATGGGCACTGCCTTTACTTGAGTTAAGAAGTCCATGCCAAGAACAACCTGAAAATCATCCATGGGCACGACTGAGAGGTCTATCATCCCTTCCCAGTCACCAAGTTGCAAGACCACCCCATGAGCTACACCTCGTATGGGTTTGGCATTAGAGTTCACAACCTTCAACCATCCGACTTCCTTGGTAGGTACAAGTTCTACTCGGGATGCCTCCTCCATAGAGATAAAGTTGTGTGTAGCACCTGTATCCACCATGGCTCTTGTGGGCTTACCATTCAAGCGAATGTCTACATACATCAGTCCCTTCGGCTTGAACTTCGGTGCTTCATGCGGGCTCGCCTTCTTCTTCATTGCATTGAGTCTTCGTAGAGCCCCCATTCTTGTCTCCTCTGGTTCCTTCTCCTCTTCGCTGTGCTCATCATCACTAAGCTTTGCAAGCAAGGCATTGAGCTTCCCCCGACTAGGACAATCCTTGGTCCAATGTTCTTCCTCACAGAAGAAGCATGGTGCTGGAGGTGTTCTCTTCACAAACCGACCGCCCCTGTATCCAGAGTCCCCTTCAGGTCTCCTGTAGAACTTAAAAGTGTTGGGTTTACTTGGCCCGGAGTCTCCCTTGGGCCCATAGTAAGGTTTCCTATCACCTTCTATCTTCCCTAGGCCCTGATATGAATTGGGTTTGGGGCCGTCTTTGATTGGTCGCCTGTTGTCTACCTGTTGTTCAACAACGGCCATGGTTGTGGCGAGGTCCTTCACACCTCGTCTCTGGAGTTCAAGCTCGGCTCATTGTTGTAGGCCGTCCATAAAGTTGAAGAGCAAGTCCTTGTCTGACATGTCCGTGATCTCGAGCGATAGTGTGGAGAACTCATTCACGTACTCATGCAATGAGCCCGTGTGCTTTAGGTTCTTGAGCTTCCGACGGGTTTGGTACTCCACGTTCTCTGGATAGAACTGGCGTTTTATCTCGCTCTTGAACACGGACCAGGTATCAATGGAGCATAATCCTCGCTCTGCATTGGCACATCTCCTRCGCCACCATAACATAGCAACATCAATAAGATACATAACAACAATACACACCTTGGCCGCCTCCTCAACGAGTTCGGCGGCGGTGAAATATTGTTCCATTTGCCACAGGAAGTTGTCGAGTTCCCGGGCATCGCGGGTCCCTGCATATGAGGTAGGCTTGCGGACTTTGATCTTTGGAGGGGCTGGAGCAGCAGGTGCACTGGCTGTACTGGCCATTAGCCTCTTCAGAAGGGTCACCTCACCCTTCAAGTCGTCGAGTTGGATCTGTAGGCCCTTCACCAGGTCTTCTAGTGGGTTGTCTGGCCTGTTGGAGCTGTCATCGGACTGGTCCTCCAATCTTTCCATAACCACTGCTACGGTCTCAAGGTTGAGTTGAAGCTCGTCCACATGGTCACGAGTTTCACCAACCACTACTTCACAGCGCATGATGCGCTTGTCCATGGTCGCAAGTTTGTCAACTGACTTGCCATGCTTGCTAGGCTTTAAGCTGACGCCTTTGTCTTTGGGAGAGCTACCTATAGGCTCGTCCTCATCATAGACCCGTGAGATCCCTTCCTGGATCTCCTCTCGCATATCACGCTTCTTCATCGGGCTGGTGTTGTTGCGGGGCACAACCAGGACTCGTTGGGCTTGACAGTCGCTAGTGTCAACGAGGCTCTGATACCAACTGTCACGGGGATAATCGATGGGGCCCCGTGCGGCGCTTGATGGGATCGAGAAAGCCTACAAATGCAAGCAACAACACACAAAAGGAAACAAGAATGCACACAAATTAGACAAAAGGCAACTTGTATTGCATTAATCAGTGGTAAGCACAAACACACAATACAGTGTCGAGGGGATCTCGTGCTTAACCTTTACACGCTTATGAGCTCACTCGACTACCTACCTCCCCTCAAAGAGTCCGTTAAGCTTTTGGGGGAGTGACAGATTGATACATCAAAATACTAAATATTCATACTACTATTTACATAATTGCCATTGGCATATCCCCCTTTACAAAAATAGTACAAGGACCCAACCCAAGACACTTAGATGGCATGCTGATGGTGTGCTGATGGTGGCATTTAGATGGCATGCTGATAGCGTGCTGATGGTGGCTGATCCGTCACAAGAGGGCAATGGGCTGAGTTTTATATGCACAAGAACCAAATGAAGAAGGGGAAGGCTGCAAGAGGTGCTGCTTAAGATTTTCAGAACAGAATTTTGTATCCCAAGGTTGAACTGTAGATCAGCTTCAATAGGTTTTTACTTCATCCAATTATTTCTCTTTTTCTCTAAGGCTGCATTTGGCATTACTTATTTTAAGGATTTATCTCTTTTTTTTCCAATTAAAATGTCCCATGAACATTGAATTTTTAACTATAAAAAGAAGATAAATCCTTAAATTAAGGAATGCCAAATGCAGCCTAAACTCACTTTCCATCCATTCTTAAATGAAATTTCTAACACAAAACAGAAAAAAAAAATGAAAAGCTTTCAAACATAAACACCAGAAATCTTCCAAAACCGAACCATAAAGCAATATATTGTTCAGAAACACAGAACTGAACCATAAACCCTCAGGCCATTCTTAACCAAAGGAGACATTCTGGAAATATTGCAACTCATTCTAATTGGTGTATAGATTGCATTTATCTCTTTCACCACACCCTTCAATTTCAATTGTCATCACATCAAATTAACAAATTTTCAATTGTTAATTGAATCAAACAAAATTTGAGGAATTGGAGACTTGGGTAGGGGCCGCGCGAACGCGTACCCCCCACTACCACAAATTATGACGTACATTCTCCCACTTGGGGAGATGTTAGGCGGGCACCCCTCCTAAGTGCAATGGAGGTCGCCAACCTAGGCCATGGGCCTTCTTGATCACCCATTGACCCCGCCCAGGTAAGTATGCTTCCCTCTTCTTCTTTAACCCTATTTAAACACCTCCATCTCTCTTATTCCTTCTCATACTTAGCCGATGTGGGACGAGAAGCAACAACTGGTCAAACTAATTGCTTTATATCTAACCCACTCTAATATTCCAATACTCTAATTCTCCTGTGACAAACCTTTTCTTTGGGTCTTTAAGGTCCAAGTGGCCATATTTGTGGTCCAAGGTCCCTTAATTTACCATGTGTTATATGGTCATAGGCCACATAAGATAAGTGCCACCTATGACATGATTTAGACAAAAACTCGCATGTTCAAAACCAAAAAGTTATAAACATAGCAGAAATGCATATTTTAATGATTTATATATAATATATTACAATCAATCTTAATACGAATCTAATTAGGACAATGTAGATATCATATAATAACTTTACTAATAACATAACAACCGATGTATATCTAATTAACCTGAAGATATATTAGACCCATGAAAATATACAAGATCCATAAATTAAAGAGGTTTTTACTGTTCAGTTCACCTTCAGAAATCCTAACTCCACCATACAATTGGGGGTAGGTGCCAGCTCAGAATTAATGTCAATTCACGGGTGGGTATGGGTTGTTATAGGTGGAGATATTTATATTTTTGAATTGTTATAGGTCTGCAATTTAATTCAGAATTCTGAGGTGGAGTGCAGTTTACTAATCCCTAAACTAAAATATCTGAGACACAAATCAAAAAAGCAACTATTGTATTTCTTTATAAAAAAAAGCAATTATTGTATTTTAATTACTTAATCAATTTTTCTACATCTGTTCTTTTTTTTTTTTGTAAGATGCCAAAATATTAATTCAATGGGTTTGTCTTCTTAATAGTTACTAATGTAATAAATCCAACTTTGTAAATAATAATTTGCATTTCTGCAAATAATGAGTATGTTGTTATTTACCTATTTATTATAAATTAATTTGTGAACTATATATTATTAAAGAAACATCAGATCCATCAGAATTTCTAAGATATGTACATATCATATGCATTTCAAAAATTCTAATTAGTAAAAGAATTATTTTATTCTAATTTATTAATAAATTAAAAATAACCATTTTTTACATTAGTAGTTGATGGATAAAGGGATTTGACAAACCATCCATAAATTCATCTTATAGTTCTTCATACCCATCAAAACCATTTAAAGTAGTTTTTTTTTTTTGTGATTTTTGGTCTTTATTACTATTAAAAGTACAGAAGTGTGGAACTTTAATGGTTGTATTAGCTTTGAATGGAGCATCTAGTTTTCTTTTCGATGATGTTAAAAATTAGTTCAAATTTGAGTAGATTCATTTAGGAAAGAAACCTAAATAACAAGAATTTTCTCTCTACGCCTGCATCCAATAAATCTTATGAAGGGATTTTCAGATTAAGAAACGTTAAAAAGAATAATAAATTTTAAGTAATCAGTAAAAGGCCCCATTACAAGGTGGGTGTGTACTGTATAGCGCTGATTCAAACCAGAAGCATCAACCTACCAACAAATGGGCCATCCCTGTTCATGATATCTAGTGGCCCACCAACTAAAACAATATTGAGAACTAAGAATTGGTAAGGGTGCGCCAGGCCCGTGAAATAGTGCAACGCATGGGCGACGCTTGAAGGCCCCAATAGCAAGCTATTGTGGTGGGCCTTCCCCCAAGAAAAATTAATTTAATATCATGTGGGCCGATGGCCCACGTATCAGATATTAAACTGATAAGAACAGATACTACACTTGATCTTAGCCAAAAGGCCGAGAAAGGTATAATTTGTTAAGCCTCTCAAATTCGATTTTATAGTTTAGCTATCCTTTGCACCTCTTTACTCCTATCCGATGTGGGACTAAAAGGCCAGCTTTCAGAAACTGCAAGAATAATGAGCCCTAGGTTCTGTGCTCTAGCAACAATCTCTCTCTCTCTTCTATTTTGTATCTTCTAGTTCTACTAATAATGCATACTGATCTTATTCTTATGAATATAATTTGTTTGGTTGATGAGAAAATCAGGATTCAGCCAGAGTGATACTGGGAAGATAAAACCTTTGTATCAATAGGTCCTCCCCTTAGGTTGGTTGCTAAGGTGATCCTTGATTTTGTGATTTTCCCCTGCTACTCTATACTACCTGTAGACGTTTTGCCACTATGGTTCTGCCTAACAGAATTAGAAATGAAGCAGCGTAGAATAGAAAACTACTATGCAGAGTGGTTCATCCAAGTAGCAACCAACCAATGGGACAATACTAGAGAATGATAAATTGATCTATTATCTTTACCCTTCCTTTCTTTCAGTTCTAAGATAAATCCATTAGAAACCAATATCTTGTGTGGCTATCACTAGTTACTAGTTCTAATTTCAAATGCCTATGTCTCAGAGTAGTCTGTTTAAGATTTTTCTTTTCCCTTTGTGTGCATTTGAACCAGCCATCTCTTTATGAACTGCCGATATCTTATCAAATGGTTTTTTTTTCCTAAACAATCTCTTCATCTGAATTCTAAACATGACTACCGGTTGATGCCAAGGATGGGCTGAGGGCAATAATGTAATTATGCTTCATTTAGCCGAGGGCTGGTGGGTCTGAGAGTTGATGTGTCCAAAGGCTGCATGGTCTGACCTGAGGATCAAAGAGAACGTCAGAGGCCCCGGGTGTTATCCTAGGGGTGGAGACTCCAACGGTCAAGTTAGTAAGGGCATAACAAGGGGTCGGACGAGGCTTAAGTAGAAATAGCTCAGACAAGGCCACCAGGGAGCTAGAGAGATTAGAGCAATAAATGCCAAGATGAATTACCTCATAGTAACACTCCTTATTTATATTTGAGCTCGCCAAGAGTTAGTTGGAATGCCAAGATGAATTACCTCATAGTAACACCACTTATTTATACTTGAGCTCGCCAAGAGTTAGTTGGCAACGGACGGCTAGGATGTGATTTGGCCCGTGCCACGTGATGCGATCCTGAGCCTGCCATGTCCACCTACATCACTACCCAACCAGATTGGATTTAGGACCATCAATTCCTTCATCTAGAGCAACGCTAATTGGAGAGGTCTTTGGTTTTATGTTCAGACGCATATAGAAGATTGGTTATCCTCTAGCCTAGAGAATGGTGAGTTATTTGAATTTAAACAAAAATTATGGCTGTGTTTGGAATCGGTGTAAATCAAGAATGGTGTAAAATTTTACACCGGTTTGATTTTGTCCGCATTTGGAAGGAGAATGTAATCATGGTCAATGTAAAACTCCGTTCCGGTTCAATTTTGTGTATGCTTTATGTCGATAATTGATGTAAAACCTATCAAATGTAAAGTTTTACATCGATTGTCGATGTAAATACTACATCAATTTTATGATGTAAAACTTTACACTCTTCATCCATCACATTTATCAAAAAGCAATGGTCACTTTCACAGTTCAATGTAAAATGTCATATCATTGGTGTATTTATACATCGATGACGTTCTACACTGATTCCAAACGCAGCCTATGTAACAACGTGCTGGTGCGTGCTCAGATTTGGTGAAGGGTTCAATTGTTCAGGTGGATGTGGTTCCTTTCAAGCAGTGGTACCTCTAGCACTGTGCTCACGACGAGAAATAAGGAGAGGAAGGTGAAGCTACTATTGAGGAGCCAAACAAAAGAAGCCATTTTCTGAGGAACTTGAGGAGCATCAACAAGTTGGCAAAGCTTGATCCTCACCTGGAAGTGCAGTTCAGCAATGGCCATTCGTTGATTGCAATTGCATCTCAGCCTGGTCAAATGGTCAAAGCTGAAGGAGATCAATGAACTGGAGTTTTATATGCACAAGATCTGGAGGAAGAAGGAGAAAGCTGCTGCTTAAGATTTTCAGATCAGAATTTTGTATCCCAAGATTGAACTATTGATCAGATTAAGTGGGGTTTTAGTTCATCCGACCATTTCCCTTTTCCTCTAAACTCACTACCTATCTTTGCTCGAAAGAAATTTTGAACACAAAATAGAAAACAGAGAGCTTTCAAACATAAACACCCGAAATCTGAACCATAAAACAATGAAAGAATCCAAAATTTTAATTATATATTTTACGGCTAGGATAATGGAAGGCCATCTCAATCAAATGAGACAGTCTGAAATACCCCAGTTAATTAGTCATGGCACATTTAACCAATGAGTGCAGATTGCAAAGATCTTCGACCTCCATCACATTGCCATGTACTTATTATCCATTCCATTGTGAGAGAAATAGGTCATGTAATAAAAAAAAACAATTATTTGGAATAGAACAAAAGCATTCATACCAACGAAATAAATCTGCAAACCAAGTAGTTAGAAAACAATCAAATTAGTATATCATCAAATGTTACTTGAATTAAAACAAAATTTGAAGAATGAAGAACTAGGTAGGGGCCGCACGAACGCATACCCCGGCAGGGTACCCTCCCTTAGTGCAATGGAGATCATCAAGACGCCAACCTAGGCAAATCAACTACTGTGGTGGTGGTTGTTGTTGAGTTACTTAACTACTTGGTTGAGAGAGTAAGATGAGAGTAATGGAGAAGAGGCGGCGCAGTTTTAGGGGTGCAGAAGAAACCCATCAAACAGAACAAGGGAAGAATTCCGAAGAAGGTGGTAGACTGTCTCAACTCTGTTGATCACCTCTTCTCCACCGTCCAGTTCTCCTGCACTACAGATAAGACATAACCAGCTCTTCTAATTCAAAGCCTCTTATTGTAGTCTGAAATGGGTGACTAGAGCAGCTTCAACAACCAAAGTGAACAAGAAAAACAATCAAACAAAAAAAAATGGTGGGGGAACTGGAAAGAATCACCTATTGAAGGTTCCCGTGCTCAACCTGGTAGTTTTGAGTCCGGAGATAGTTTGAGATGTTGAAGCACATGGTACACAACAACTATGGTCCTTCTTCCTTGCTCGAGGATGATGTCCAGAATATCAAATGTTCTACCACATTATCTTAGGTTTTTAACTAGAATGAGATAATACAGTAATGGGCATGGCAAATTTGAACAGCAAATAGTACAATTGAGGAGCCAAAGTAAATCAACTATTTCCTGAACTTGGGAAGCATCAAGGTCACAAGGTTGATCCCTACCTTGAAGAGCAGTTCAGTAATGGCCATTCAGAGTTCAAGGAGCTGGAGTTTTATGTGAACAAATATCTAAAGGAAGATGGGCATGTCTGCAGGAGGTACTGCTTGAGATTTTCATAGCAGTAATTTCTATTTTTGTTACGACCCATTTGTCCCATGTTAGTATGGGATGCTGATGTGAGGTATCCCACATCGGTAGTATGGGATGCTGTTGTGGGGTATATATATGTTTGGGTTCCCTCCCTCTAACAGCTAGCTTTTAGGGGTAAGTTCTCCTAGGGCACATAATAAATGGTATCAGAGCCTATACTATGAGGTTGTGTGGTTTTGTGGGCGTTTATTCAATAAACGCTGCCACATAGGCACCACCTCAGCAGTTCACCTTAGATGTTTTTTCACTGTTATGCTGATGTGGAGCCTAGTGGTGCCTACTTACCATAAACGGTTGTAATTATTACCTTTCTCGGTTTTGCAAGTAAATAAAGTACAACCAATGAATGAAAAAACGTAAACAGAATCAAACACGTACTATGCCTCCCAGTTGCAATCGTGCGGCGCAGGTGGTGACATCGATACTGTAGTGTTCAGTCGGGACTAGGTAGACTAGTGTAAACCCATCTACATGGGTTGGGTTGGGTTGGGTTGGGTGTGGGTTGAGTACCAACTCACTCATATTGACCCCCTAACCCATTTGCCACCCATGTCTATGGGTCAAAGTGGGTCACAACCCACTCTGACCCTGACCCACCTATTTGACCCTCTAATTTAAAATAGTTTTATTTTTATTCTCTATTTTAATTGCATAAAAACATAGAATAAACGAATATAAAAAGTTTCAATTTTTCGAATAAAAAATAAAAACACAGAAAATGGTAAATAATATAAATTTCATGTAAAACACCTGAAATTGCAAAAAAAAATACAGGAAATTATTAAAAAAATCAGAAAATATAAAAATTTGCAAAAAATTACAGAAAAATGCAAATACACACATATATATTCCAACTAAAAGGATATGAAAAAAGATAAAATTTTCAAATATAAAATACATAAAAACATAGAAAAATGATAAACATCAGAAATTGCAAAAAACAAATACAAGTAAATTGGAAAAGACAAAGTACTCAGAAAAATATAAAATTTGGATAAAAACAGAAACCGAAAAATAAATAAAATGATAGAATATTCAAAAATCTATATATTATAGAAAAAAAAAGTAAAAGAAATGCAAAAAACAAGAAAATGATAAATTTTTCAAAAAAAATATTTTGTAAAACAATGACAATATCAGGCTAAAACACAGTGTATTACTCCAAAAAGCTGGGCTCCATGATTCGAATCTTTAATCTGGAGATCTGAGTGAGGATGAGAGAGTGGCAGTGTGTTTGCTAATTCAAATCGGAGATTTGAGTGGAAAGAGAGGGTGGTGGTGGTGTGGCGACCAATTTCAACATATGAGATAGAGATAGGGGTGGTGCCTGGTGCGACGTCTACCTTCCATAGATCTGAGAGGTTGGTGTAACAACCATCTTCAAGATCTGAGAGAGAGCGATGGTGTGACGTCCACCTTTCATAGATCTGAGAAATCGGTGTAGCAATCGGCTTCAATCAAAGATCTAGGCAAATAGATATGAGAAATCGATGTGGCAATTGGCTTTAATCGAAGATCTGGACGAGAGAAGTAGAGAAGGGTGACCGGTGACATGAGAGAGAGAGTGCGGTGGTTGGCTTCACACATAGATCTAGGCGAGAGAGAGGCAGGGGCCAAGGAGGGGTGACCAGCGACATGAGAGAGGAAGAGGGGGGTGACCAACGGCGGCGACATGAAAGAGAGAGGGAGGGGGAGGGTTTTAAGAGAATAAATCCAACCCAAAGAGAGGGTCAATGGGTAACCCTTTACCCAATCAACCCTAACCCTTTTTTCTTGACCCTTATGGGTCATTTGACCCATCTTGACCCACTATTCAAATGGGTGGGTTATCAAGTGGGTCGGTTGGGTGGATCAAGTGGGTTAGGGTCAAAATTGCCGGCCCAAGTGCATGGATTTCAAGCCCAGGGTGAGGGTTGAAATGTGTCCAACGCTAGGTTTAAGGCTCCTTAGGCCTTGTTTTTCTCAAAAATGGTGATACATCAGTGTGCCATGTGTGAAATCTATTTTCTAAAGAAACGCTCATAGTTTAGAGGGTGTGTGGTTCCATGGGCATTTATTTAGTAAACGTTGCCACATAGGTGCCACTTAAGCAGTTCCCCTCTCATGTTCTTCCATACGCATCAATAATGGCAAAAGTGGACTTCGGTTTTTGTGCACACCTACCGTTTGGGGAAGTTATTTTTTAAAGCTTCCACAAACAGTTAGGCATTTTTTCACTGTTACACTGATATGGTGCCTAGTGGCACCTAATTGTCATAAACAGTTGTAATTATTACCATTTTCAGTTTTGCAAGCAAATAAAGTACAAACATTAAATGAAAAAACCTAAACGAAACCAATTACATACTTAGTTTGGGCATTTTCCCGAAAAAAACGATTTTCTGGATCATGTCTTAGAATATTTTATGACAAAATGGCATATCAATGCAGCATGCTTGAAAAACAACACTGGTCATGGTTTTTAAATCCGACTCTAAGACCAAACCGGTCGGGGGTTCAGTTATTGGGTCGAATGGTTTGACCGTTCAAACCAAACAATTGGCCCGCTCTAACAAAAAAACAAAAAAAAAATATCGATTAAAACTGTTCGAATTGTTAACCGCCCGGATCAACGATTTGCTGACTAAAATCGACGGCTCTTATGGAAAATCTGGTTTTGAGGAAAACCAGAACCAGTCACCAGTTTTCCGGTCCGGTCCGATTTTGAAAACCATGACACTGGTTCTTAACATTACCTTAAAGAAGGTCCTAAGCCCAGTTGCCCATCCAAAGTGATCAATGCTACTCTTTGCAATCAATATGCATATTTCAGGTAAGCTGAAAGCACCCGAAATTTAATACTTCCTATGAGAATGCCTTCACCTCCAAACGTTTTTATGTCATAATAACAGAAAATCACATAGCCAATTCAAGGTTAAATACTAGATATAACATGAAATGAACCTATTAAAATGACGAGAGTAATTAAAAAGGCCAACAGAAGCGAAAATACCAAGATATTTTGATTTTTCCATCTAATTCTGAGGGGTTAGAACTGTGGAGCAATTTCTCTACTTCCATCACAAATGGGATTGGCTTTCTCTACCTTTTCAATACGAGTCTTCTCTTTCTTTCAACTAATTGGATAGATGACATGGCCCAAGTAGTGCACTAGAGATTTCTCTGATGCTATACTCTCTTCTTAAGATTGGGTTTCAGAGAATTACAATGGAAGATTTTTTTTTTTTATCTTTCCTTAAAGCTTCTTCTTTTTAGTGCAAGTTATGTGTCACTTAAATTCTAATAATACTTTCCAAAGTCAAAAATTTTAAATGGAGAACACAGCTTGTGAATAGGTTGCTAAGAAGTCTCTGTTGTTTAGTTGGTTTCCACTAATATTTTTCAGGGACAATTATAACTAATATTGTCGGATCCAAGCAGAACATAAAATGAAAAAGCTGAATCAACAGTTTAGGCTGTATTTGGCATTCCTTATTTTAAAATGCCAATTTTTAACAGTAAAAAGAGGAGATGTCCTAATCCTTAAAATAAGGAATGAATTTTTAACTATGAAAAGGAGATGACCTAGTCCTTACAATAAAGAATGCTAAATGCAACCTTATTGAGTCGTAGTACCATTCGCTCAAATGCAGTCAGACGTAATACCATTCGTTAAATATGGTATATATTTGTATTTATATTTTTAGAGTATAAATGTAAATATGTACAGTATAAATTCATACAAGATTAATATAAAATACAAAGTTATAAAGTTTTACGGTCTACATATTCTTTCCAAACTGAGCCTAAGGTTGTATTTGATTGCAATGCGAATTTATTTGTACTGATGCAAATGATTTTGATATAAATTATGATTTATTTTTATTTAAAAATTATCCTATTTTGTTTGATTGCAGTAGAAATGAAGTAAAATAAGACCTGAAGCAGAATAAAGTAAACCTCGTACTAATGCAAATAAAATTGCACCACAACCAAGCATAGCTTAAAGAAATAAAAAGTTTATTAATCAGCTTTGTTTGGACCTTCTTAGAAAAGAGAAAAGCCCACCAAAAATAGGCGTATGTCGCTTTGAGCGACGAGCACACAGTATTCTTTAGTAAAAAGTGAAAGAATAGTTTGCTCTGTGCTGCGTGGCTGTGTGAATTGAGAATTAAGCCAAAAGCATATGATATAGGGACATTGCTGAGTGTTCTCTCTTACCCGATATGGGATATGATGGTGTGTGGACCTGTTCATGGGTCGGGCCAGGTCAGGATTTCACTCTTCGTTAACATAATTTTCAGGCCCGAGCCTGAGCCCGGCCCGACCAACAGGCCCACAACCTAGGCCCAAGCCCGATCCTCATAAAAAACCCAAAGACAGACCTAATAAAATGTCTAAGTTTGTCGGTGCCTAAGTTCTCCTTTGAGAGTGAGAATTGAGACTTTGAGAGTGAAAACTAAAACTTTATTCGAACATAACTAAAACTTACAGACCAAAAACCGAAGATAACGAGAGAGACAGAGAGAGAGAGAGAACCTGGTCACCGCTAGAGAGAGAGAGAGGAATCATTGGTGAGTTAGTGAGTTCATGAGTTAGTGAGAGAGAGAGAGAGAAGATTCCTCTCTGGCGGTGCCGGTGCTTGAGTTAGTGAGTTCACCTCTGAGAATGAGAACTAAAACTCCATTCGAACAAAACTAAAAAAATACCAAAAACTGAAGATAATGAGAGAGAGAGAGAGAAAGAAAGAGAGAGAGAGAACCTGGTCACCGTCGAAGAGAGAGAGAGGAATCGTTGGTGGCGTCAGTGCTTGAGTTAGTGAGTTTGCCTCTGAGAGTGGGAACTGAGGCTCTGAGAGTGAGAATGAGAATTTAAATTGATGGGAAAACTGGGAAAGGGTTAGTTGGATTAGGGATTTTTGGGTTTAGAAAATTAGAAATTATAAAAGTCGAGTCGAGTCAGGCTTTTATGACAAATCCCAAGCCCGGCCCAAAAAATAATTGAGTCGGGATTTTAGGCCCAAGGTCAAGCCCATGGGCTAAAAATCATGTTCAAGCCTGTCTAGGGGTCGGGTCGGGCCGTCGAGCTACCCGGCCTATGAACAAGCGATTTGGTAGCTCCCTACTGGAGGACAGCTCGGACATCGGACTATATATGCCGCTTGGTCAAGCTACGAGTTACAAAGAAAGAGAGAAAATCCTAGTACTTAGGCTACTTTTACTCGATATGGGCACTCTGATGCTTAAGTCAACGAGTTGGAGTTTTTGAGAGCCAGAAAGCAAGGGAGAGAGAGAGAGAGAGAGAGCTTGAATGCTAAATCGAGCGTACCTCATGAGGTTGGAGGTAAGGCCCTTATATAGGCGAGTTGTCGTGAGCCTCACGAAACGCGTCCGAGATCTCTAGCCCGTCCAGTTTGGAGGTGGTTCCATGCCTAGAGGTGGACTCCATGTAGGCAAGTAATGTTTATCCAATCCCGTCCAAAACGGGTGGGGTGATAACCAGCTCTTCCAGCGTGGTGTTGTGATCCTAGGGAATTCATAGGTGATTGACCACTTAAGGGGGAGGTCACTCGGCACGTCAGGAAGGTCGCTAACTAGGGCCAGGGCAGTTCGGTGGAAGTAGGTCACCTCTTACACCAACCTGAGGTCCTGCCTAGTTGTTCATAGTTCGACCTACCGGGGTGGTGCCGAGGTTGTTGATACAGTTGTGAAGTGTTCGAAGTGATCTGCTTACATAGTACCGAGGTATCACCCAACTGTTCTACGATGCCATGTTTCATGATGTCATTAAAGGACCAAATTACCCCTCATCAAGATAGAACTCTCATAACCATCTACGAGGTGGGGTGTCTGTTCTCACGCTCTGATTTCTAAACTACTACAAACAACACAACCTCCTTGTATGCAACATGCATAGGAAACATCCAGTTGTTGTTGGAGGCTTGGAGCCAATCCAAACTAGCAGGTTATTGTAGACATATACACCTTGACTACACTACTTCAACATTTAAGATGCTTTGATTCCAACGAAATCACCCTAGCGTTTCCCTAATAAAAGGAATCCATGTGAGGTTAAATGACACTAGGCAACATAGTAACATTCTACTCAGAAGCCATAATCCGGTGAAACTGGTCATACCAACTTAGGCAGCATTTGGCACCGTGTTCATCTCGTGAACAGGATGAACACCCGTTCGGCTAGCTATGGAAGAGACTAGTCCCGTCCACACCCCAATTTCTCATCCATGGCAAAAACTCATGGTTAGGGCCCGTCCACACTCTATTTTTTATCCCCTACTTCACACTCTCCTTGAAAGGCTAAAACCCTATTGTCTATTTCACATTTTAATATTTTTATCAATAAAATATTAATTATTTTACTTAATTTTTTAAATTTTAATGTTTTTATTAATAAAATAATATTTTTAAATATTTAAAATATAATTTTTAAAATTTTAATTATTTTATTATTGTTTTTATAAAAAATTAATATCTATTGGTTAATATTAATTCATTGATGCATTTTTCAATATATTTATCATATAAAATGCAAAAATAAGATATTTATGATTAACTATGTAGATCAAGGTTTTCGAACCACTGTTGACTCGGACGGTCGGACCGTTCAGCTCGAGAACCATCTAGGCAAGCGGTTCCATTTGACCCCGAACCCGGTTTTTGGCCAAAACCGCTAAAAAAGTCAACAACCCGTTGACCCGAGCGGTCGAACTGTCGACTTGTTCAATGATTTTTTACCATTTTTTATTTTTAATTTGTTTGTCAAAATGAGTCGTCTGTTCGAACCAGACAGTCAGACCGTCAACCCAAAAACCAGTGGCCAGAATAGTTCCGTTTTCAAGTCATTTTTTAAAACGTTGGTGTAGATCATTAATAAATGTATATGAGATACATGGAATCAAAAAGTGTGGTGTAGAATGATCCACACTACGCCTATAGAATACCACTGTGGGTGTGGACTGGTCTAATCCACACAGTTTGTCCATAGTTAAGAACAGTTGTGGACTATGGTGTAGTGTGAATTGATTCTTGCCACCAATTTCTCATCCACACTACAAAACACCCTCTAATCAATGGAACTTTTTGACAAAGAAAAGAAATTTCTTTAAAAAGAAAACTCTACACAAGCAATAGTACTACATCGTGTCAATAAGTATGGATCATGAGGTTTTAATAGAAACTTGCCTAAATTAAAAGGTTTTGATATAGAAATTACAGAAAGAAACCATGCCACTTGAAAGATGGCTGAATATTCAACCTCCCTTCATTAAATGACCTTTTAGACGAATCCCCAATTTCAAATTTCACAGTTTTGAGCTTAATGACATATGAATTAGGACTCACATTCTGTACTCAACATGACCACCTCTGCTGGGATCATCAATGTTCAATTGCTACATATTTGTGAGGAATCCTAGAATTCTAATAATCAGCAGTTGTACATGTGCAATATAATATAAATATGGTTTTCATGGGTCTACCTTATAAACACAAAAATTAATGCAAAGTTTCCATAGTAATTTATTATTGGTAAATTAAATGAAAAAAAAAACACTAAGATTAAGGTTGTGAAGTTTTCGCAGGGAAACCTGCCTTTCCCTTTCCCTTTTGTACAGATTTTCCCACTTTTTCTTTCAAATCAAACACACCCTTAGGTTAAAAATTTTTTAAAATATCTACATTTTGCAAAGTCACAATTATGGTTTTTAAAACTGGACCGGACACTTGGACCGAAAAAACTGAGAATAACCAGTTCTATTTCACCTTAAATCGGTTTCATTTCACCTTAAATCGCTTTTGGTCAAAAACCGTTGATTTTTTACTTTTTATTTTTTATTTTTTAATGTTTATTTTTATATTTTTTATTTTTAAGTTAAAACAGACCAGTCCATTCGAACCAAATGGTCAGACCATTTTACTCAAGAACCGATCCCCATAACAGTTCCCTGTCCGTTCAGGTTTCAAAAACCTTGGTCGCAACAACAGTTGATGCCGGCTGTTTGGTGGATAAAGAGTGAAGAAACGGCAAAGGAATCTTATTAGGATGGGGTTAGGTTAGATTTAAGAGTGAAGAAACCTAAATGGCGATTTTCCTTATGCTTACATGGCTGGAGCACAAAAAAGAGATCCTACGTGCTCTTCTTGCTACCCTTTATTCATGTGGTGTAGCTCTGACATGGAAAAATAAAAGTTGTGGCAAAACCAAGACAGCCCTCTTACTTTGTTAAAAACTATCATACCGTCGTGAAATGAGGCCCACATAGGTTTGATGATACAGCCCAGACCCATAGCTAATCATGAAAGAAAGCGAAGGAAAGAGGTTTCGAATTCGTTGCTACTCATTGGGCCGTGCAAATCCATGTTAACTACTGGCATACAAATTCAAGACTAAATCCACACTGGAAAGACGAATATGTTACAAAAAAAATGCGACAAATGATTGTAGAAAACTTGAGAAGACGACTTGATGGGGGGTGCGCCAGGCCCGTGAAGTAGTGCAACGCAAGGGCGACGCTTGAAGGTCCCAATAGAAAGCTACTGTAACGGGCCTTCCGCCAAGGAAAATTAATTTAATATCGTCTGGGCCGATGACCCACGTATCAGATATTAAACTGATAAGAACAGATACTACACTTGATCTTAGCCAAAAGGCCGAGAAAGGTATGGCGGGCATGGTCACCCAAGTTCCCTTTTATAGTTCACTCTCCTTATTGCCTTTCTCTTCCCATCCGATGTGGGACAAAAAGTTTCACTAAAAATGCTAAATCAATAAAAGCCTATTACTATTTTAGTATTGTAATTAGCATTATATCAATCAATTGCACGTATGAACAATGCATGAGAGACAAATCTCTTTCCCATCATTTGCATGTATAACGCGTGTCACTCTATTTCTCCACTCCTCTCCTCCGTTCTCACCTCGCGTTCTCTCTCTCCTGATTTCAGGCAAGTTCTCTGAAATCAGACAAGTTCTATATGTGTCAGTCTATTTCTCCACTTCTCTCCTCAGTCCTCACCCCGCGTTCTCTCTCTCTCCTGATTTCAGAACTGAAGTCAATTCGCCGCTCATACCAGATGACAAAGAGGGTTTGCGGCATGAGAAGGCCACTCTATTTCTCCCTCTCTCTCCTCTTCTTCTTCACTGGTCTCTTCCGGTAGGGGTTTGCGGCATGAGAAGGCCTTCAATGGAAGATATGTGATCCATTGAACGACCGATCTGCTCTTCAAGCCCATCGCTTCCTCGCTCTGTTTGTCTTTCGCGCTGATATTTCTTTTCTCTTTTCTTGATTTTTCTTCATATACAGTTATTTCTTCTGTTCATTTTTTAATCTCATCTTCCATGCGTTGTTCCTGTCGTCTAGGGTTTCTTGTTTCTGTCGTCGCTTCTCATCGTCATCGTCGTCATCATCTTCTCCATCGTCATCCTCTTCCTCTTCCCGGTTCCTTAACTTTAATCCCTCGGACTCCGACCTGCTTAAGCTTCTTGGGTTTCCAGCAGCAGCAGCAGCAGTGCCCTCGGGTCTCTCGAACTCTCTTGGGTAATGCTCCCTCTCTCCTTCTCTCGAAGATTCGAACAGTGAGTGAAGTCTTTTCCTCTCTCCTCTGTCTGTCTGGAAAAAAACTTCAATAACCTCTCACAGAGCAAGACAAAATCAAAATGGATCTCTTAAACTCGAACCTTCAAATCCCCTCAAGCTTCTCTTGACCTTCTTAGCGCACCCCTCGCAATGCATGTAGACTCTAAGAACGACTTCTTCTGGTGTTGGAGGGGGCTCCTTCTCCTTGGCTTCTTCTGAACCCTTGGAATCCTTGGATTCCTCTGTTTTCTTCTCCTCCTTCTCCCCACTTGGCTTATCGGGCTTGGCTTCTTCCTTCTTCTCGTTTCTTCTGATCTTCTACTTTCTTCTCCTCCGGTTTCTTCTCTTCCTGAAACAAGACACGATAGCGTCAGTCCGTCACCAGTCAAGTCCAAAATCGATAAAAGAGAATGAAAAAAAAACACAGAACAGATAGATAGTTGGACAAGAAGAAGAGGGTGGAAGTTATGGTTGCATACCTCCCCATTTTGATTTTATTTTCTCTTCTTCCTTGTGGTTCGAGTTGCAGATACAACAATAAAGAGAGCTCGAGTGCGGTAGGCGTAGGATAAGCTATTAAAGACGAATATGGCAGAACCTACTCAGACTAAAAACTCATTGTTTTTTTTCTTTCTCCATATCATGACTACCATTAGATGGGAATCATCTTCCTGGTCTGCATCATCATCATAACGTGACGTGGGTTTTCAAGGAGTGACACGTGCGAAGGAGGGCTATTGGCCATAGTACAGTTAAGAGACAAATGGTACTGAAGTATTCGACGTTTTTTTTCGACTTTTCTGGTATATATATATATACGTTTTTTCATAGTAAAAATTTTGCAAATGTAAACATCGAATCATAGCCCTGAAATTTCAGTTGTAGAAAAGAAAAAACCGCAATCCAAGAGTAAAAATCGTAGCATTACCCCAAATAAATGAAATTAATATTAAACTATCCTTAAAACATGTAGAAAACATAGAACTGATGTTCTTCTCTCACAATGATAATTCATCTCTATATTGGGATTCTGGATTGTTCATATTTGTAGGCTTCACGGCATTGCAATTAAACATTTTCTCAGAAAGTCATTAGGAGCAAGTTCTGACTCCAGTTGAAAGAGTGCAAATGCAGAATCATGGTCGCATTCCTGATTTGATACGGTGCAAAAAATCTCCGTATTGGCTTTTTCGCCCGTTCTTCTATACTGAAGTCATGTAACAAAAAATTGTTTTTTATTCTAATAACATATAGTTTAACAAATGTGTTTTGCGCGGCAGAAGATCCTGATTTATTGCAAAACAAAAAATTGTTGATTGTTTTGCAATAAATCAAAAAATTGCACTCACATTTGTCAACTCCCGAAAAAACATTGTTTTATTTGTTTATATGATACATGTGCCTTTGTATATTTACATCTCAAATAAGATAGGGCTCAATAATTGAACTTTGATAGATTTTGTAATTTGTACTATTGTATTTGTGGTTTTCATGGCATGTTTGGGAGTCTAAAGATACTGTTTTATATTCAATTTCTTTTTTTTTATTCAAATTTTGAATCTCATAAATATATTTCAAGACTTATAAGACACAGTGAGCTAATAATCTCAAGTTAAACCATTGTTGCCAAGGAGAGAATTTAGAGGTGTTTCTATCGAACCAGTTAGGATGTAACACAATTGTAAATTAACATACTCATTGAGCATTTGAGCACAAATTATCAAAAAAATAAAAACTCATTAAGTATTTGAGCACATCTTGGGTAAAGCAATAGTGATAAGAGTTGTGTTTTCTTAACTTAATTTTCAGAATATTTTAATGATTAAGTGTTCGATTCAAATATGAGAATGAGATTCTACTTAAATTTCTATAATCTAAACAGAGAATTCTACTATGTTTTTATTTTTTTTCCCCAAATTAGAATAATAGTCTTGACTCTTGATACCCACCTTTGGGATTCAAGGGTGAACAATTTTGATGGAAGAAAAAGACAAGCTTCAACAGTTAGTTAATAAAGGTACATACTCGTATAAGAACCTCTACCAACATTAGACTCCTCAAGGCATTCATTATTCATTTATTAGGACCAATGTGGTATCTCCCCATAAATTTTTTATTATATTCCAGTATTTCTTGTATCTCTTGATTGCGTAGGAAAATCTTACACTTTATTATCAAGCCCTAATCTTCTTTGCATAGGTTTTTGCTAAGAAAATTGGAAAGGATACCAACCTATTGATTCTACCCAATGAAATGGTTAACAAGTACAATTTTAGATGAGTAATGACATATGTAAGGTTTATGTACATATAAAATGGATAAGGTTCTACAATGAATGCATTTTTTTTCTAGGACCTATCAAAATTTTGAATTATTCATATATACAGTTGCTTATTGTTGTACTACAATGACTTGATTGTTTAGGAGGAATAGCTAGATAGTTATAGATACCAGGGTTTGATAACATCTTGCTCTTGTGGAGGTTGAACCTGTGCTACTTCACATAGGGAATGCATATAAGAGATATTAGAATTTGTATTTGGTGTAAATTTGTACTTTACATATGGATGTATTTTCTTACAATGTTAATTACATTTACAATTATAGATATTCAAATAGTGCTATCTATCTATATGATGGGTTTTCAAGGGTTTTTATGGAACAAATCAAGAACTTTGAATTGAATTTAATTCCATTTGAGTACAAAGTATTTTGTTACTTTATTAAAGAAACCAAATAGTTCAGTCTGTTTTTTATTCCATTTCGCCCTTGCGAAGAAGGGGCTTCCCCGCTAGTTTTGTATATTATTTGCAGGACTCTCTCTCTCTCTCTCTCTCTCTCTCTCTCTCTCTCTCTGTAGCCCCCCTATAAACTACATCCTGCTAGAAGATTTGGCATGTCAAGATTCATCCCACCTGTTCGATGGGGCTAAGAATTCTGGGGTGGGTTGAACGGTCATTCTCCCAATAAATTCCGGTCCTCCCCACTAATATAAATCCATTAGGCTGTGGTGCAATGCAAATTTATTTGCACTAGTACAAATGTAAAAAATGCAAATTCTTTTTAATTTTGTTTTGGATTTTATTTTACTCTGCTTCATGACTTGATTTATTTTATTTGTACTGCTATCAAATAAAATAAGCTAAAATTTGAAACAAAAGTAGGACAGAATTTACACTCAAATCATTTGCACATCAGTGTAAATTTATTTGCATTGCAACAAAACACAGCATTATGCTCAGTTTTGTATATGTACTCTTACCAAACTGAGCCCTAGAAACAAATAACTTGTGTGAGAATCATTACCAGCTCTAAACTACACGTTTCCTATCACATTTTGAAATCAAATAACTATTGCCATGAACTAGGGTTGGTGACATATTGAAATCATGAGAAATTACTTAAGGTTCACTATATAAGAATCTTTATGTCCTATCATATTTTGAAATCAAATAACTATTGCCATGAACTAGGGTTGGTGAGATATTGAAATCATGAGAGATAACTTAAGGTTCACTATTTAAGAATCTTTATGGCACTTATAGCAAAGATAGCATTCCAGAATTTATCATCAGTACATAATCATTTGAACACAAGAAATTATACTTCTTCCTCTTTCTAAAAAGCAGTATATCTGAATGAACTATTACATATCATTGTCAGAAAACCCCACAATGAATCTGTTGGATTTTAGTTTTATTAGATATTAAATTCAATGGGTGTTCGATTAATTAATTACACAAAAAGGCACACTTTCACATGCATCTTAAAAATAGTTTTAAAGTTCCCAACCAAAGCTCTTTGTTTTAACTAGTTGTCTATTCTTTTAAGACTTATCCCACATTGGAAAAGTATAGACTTGCTACCGCGCAATGTAAGCTATGCCATTTAAGAAATTGCAAATTCACAAGAAACGATTCAGAACCCACATCTGATTTGAACCGCACATAATGGTGCATTTGAGTCTTAGAGGCCAAACCATGATTAATGACATTAATCAAACATTAATAGACATTAAATGTTAAAGTTGGAGATTCTTCAACTGGTTTTTCATTTAAGTAACTAATTTGTTAATAATTCAACAGCAAACTCAATAAACTAAGTGGGGGCAAAATAACATTTTAACCATCTTTAAATACACCTACCCCACTTACCATCAAAATCTTTTCAAAATGTTTCTCATTCATCGCCACTAAGAAGTGCCACACAAAAAGAAGAAACTACTATCATTGAGAATGGCAACTACAAAATAGATACTCATGATTCAATGAGACTGAGTGTAATGAGCTATAAATCCTGATATAAAGGTACATCAATTATCTTAATTCAGGCCCCATTTGATTCGTGGAAATTGGGTTTGGAATCGAAATCAAAATGGGCTATTACGATTCGAATTGTTTGGTTGGATCAAGTTTCAAAATATCGTTATGTATCAGTTGATATATTTTGTATCAGGAACTTCTCAATACGCCCCCACAAAGGGTGTATCGGGTTTTGACTGGTGTAGGGGGTGGATGGACTTGCGTATCGATACTTTGAACCTTGATTGGATGTTATCGGAATCCCATCCACATTTCTAATGGAATGGCATTTCCCCCATTTGAAGAAATGGGCATTCCCTCCCCCTCTTTTGAAAATGAAACCCCATTCCTGCTTATTCAATTTTCTATTCTTATCTCAACCAAACAAATTATGGAAATAGACTATTCCAATTCCAATTCCAATTCCAAAAGAATTTCGATTTAGATTCTGATTTCGACTACAAATAACCAAACGGTCCCTTGTCTCTTTATAAACAAAATAGGTTAATTTTTACAATACTGCTATGGTTTTGACTTTTGAGGATTTATTGTTCAACCGTTCAATAGACTTTTCCATTCCAGTCTTATCAGTATCTCATGTTAAGATGCATGTCAAAGTTGTGTATTTTTGAAAGATTCACATTAAATCCATTCCAGTCTTATCAGTATTTTATGTTAAGATGCATGTCAAAGTTGTGTTTTTTTAAAGATTCACATTAAATTAAAAGTTCCGGTTCCTTCCTATACAAATAAATGTTGATCCACGAAGCAATTTTTTTCTTTGTTTCCTGAGTACAGACGATTTGATTGAATCTGTAATGCAATACACATTTGATTCAGCCTCTCCCCATTGTTCCTTTCCTATAACTATGTTATTCCTCTCTCCTTTATCCCCATTTATACATGCCTCTCTCCCTTGTTCTTTTCCTATACTTAACCAATGTGGGATAAAAACCAACAATTTCTACATTCCTCTTCACTTAAAATGCGTTTCAGAGCTTCTATTGTCTACAATCCATGCTGTATCTTCTGCTAGCAGTATAAACAAGCCTTCAAGATATTTCTGTCCATTGACCATTTTACTTGAATCTGCATGGAGTTATCCTTTAGGAATGCTACTGATTATTTGATGTTCAGCATACCTTGAACTTGTACATTCAAGTGTTGTTAAAACTAATGCATTCTTTGGTTTGAAGGAAAAGGTAGGGAAAGGAAGGGAAAAGTAAGGAAACCTATACAAGATTTATAAAAGTTTCCTATCTTTCCGTTCCTTTCCCTACTTTTCCCTTCAAACCAAACACAGCCTAACTTCTTTGTTGAGTCTTCACTGTCAGTAGAACTTTTCCCTACTTGGCCTGGATATTTTTTATTTAATTTATTTTCTTTTGAATTGAGTTGACTTAGCTCAACTGCACTGTTGTCAATAGTACTCTTGTAATCTGAGTTTCTCCAATGGAAAATGTAGCCTTTATTGAAGTAGAATTCCTTGCTTCAGATGTGTCTGAGTCATCTGATCTGGCCTGGCCACATCAAAATGAATGGGATCTATTTCAAAACATTCGTGCAAATCACCTTGCATTAATTGTGGAAGTTCTTGAAACACTCAAACTCTTTGTTGCAATACAAGATTTCTTTCTGATGGTTGCTTCCAGAATCTGAACCATTTTTGCTTTATATAGAGGCTTATTGGCCATCAGAAAATGCCCATAATTCATCCAACTGTGGGGCTTCCATTTCAGAAATGGAATGGTACGTCGAGCCAAAATTTTGTTCTTTTTTTATCTTTTTTAATATTTCCACTTTCCACCATGTATTATTATGATTTTGTTTAGGTATTTGATTTAAATGTATTATTACAAGTGTTTACAAATTGATATTGATCTACATTTACCATAATTCTTTTGTTTTTTTCTTATTTCAGTTGATGATCATACAGGTGTAAACATGTAAAATTGGTAATCTAAAGTCATAATCCACACTCCCTTCTCATTAGGTCTATTAAGTGTGAATAAAAGGTAGGAAAATACAAGGTTGTTGATTTTAATAAATTCTTAGTTACTAAAGAACACTAGTTAAAAAAATGAAACTTTTGAAATTTAAATTTACATAGTTGGATGAATTATCAAATCCCATTTGAGATAATCAACCACTTCTCAATTTTAATTTGTCCCGTGTCTTCTTTTGGCCCATGCTTAGCACTTGCACACTGGTATGTTATTAGCAGGACTCTCTCTCTCTCCCCCCTCAATTTTGAACCTTCTACTAAATACATACCTGATGAAGGGAAATTTGGCCCGACCTTGCGATCGCCCGACACGTGGCAAAGGCAAG
>NW_010729303.1:126247-155018 GCF_000365185.1 Nelumbo nucifera
TTTCACTTAATTAGTAAACCCTTGCTTTTATTCTCTACTAGTTCCAAATTACTTAACTAATAAAAGCTTGTTTATTGCATTTGTGCTCTAGATTTATGGTATGTTCTGTTCTTCAGTTTGTTGTATTAAATTATCCTATACAATGCTTCATACTTGGATAAAGATTTATTAGATCACTAGGGGGGGATAAAGTACAGAATTTGATCTGTATACTGAAAACAGAACTTATAAAAGATGATTGTTATAAAGCGTAAAGAAACAAAACATATCTTTCTATCTAAGTCTTCAAATTGATTCTGCTTGATAGAAATAGAAATGAACCAGAATAGAATGCAAAACCAACCAACCAATTGGACAACACTAGAGAGTGATAAGTTGATATAATTATATTTATCCTTTCCCTACAGTTCTAATATGGATTAGAACTGAATGCAAGAATCAATACTAATATGCATTCAGCACCAACTAAGAAGTACTTTATAGGAAGGATTATATACATTGTTGAATTCTCTTTTTGGAACACTTCATAAATGAGAACAGAAACTGCAGAAAAGATACTGGGTATCATCCATGATGACCTGCAAATCATGATAAAAGGTACTCTTCTGCTCTGAAATGAYCAATTTAAAAGGTGATGTCTTAATTTAATCTCTTCATTAACAAAACAGGTTAAACAGACTTTGACAACATTGCTGTGGTTTTGAGGATTTGAGGTGCGAAAAGACTTTTTCAGAAGCTCTTAAAATCATATTTACGAATGACGTTTTGTTGGAGCAATCTCATCAATGAGAAAGGCTCTCCAAAAATAGGTGTATGACACTTTGAGCAGACAAGCACACTAGTATTCTTTAGTAAAAGGCAAAAGAATAGTCTGCTTTGTGCTCACCACAATGCTGAGYGAATTAGAATTATAGCCAAAAGCATCTGACATAGAATCGAATAGTCAGTGGAGTCCTCTCACCCAACAGATGTGGGACTCCTAGATACCACGAGTAGCCTACTCCCATCCAAGATCCTAAACTTCAGTTCAAATTAGGATCCAATATAAACTGATTGTCCAAGTTCGAATTTGATCCCATTAAGAGTGACCTGAATTCGATTCGRTTTAGGGTAGGACAACCTATTGCAGGTCAATTGATCAGACTTATCCTTGCAAAAAAGAAAGCAAGCTCTTGTTTCATGGAAAACAACTTAAACAAAAGTTTATCCACTATGAGCTACAGGCTTGACGAGGAAATKAATTAGTTTAGATGACYTAAGTTGTGGAATTTGTGGTTTTGACAAGGAATCCATTGACCATCTCTGTATTCATTGCAAGTTTTCTTGGAGAATATGGTCTCATTTCCTTTATGCTGTTGGTGTTTGTTGGGTAATGCCGTGACCAGTAAAGGATCTGTTACAAAGCTGGCACCTTCTGGRYTTATCAAAAAGAAGGCAAATACATTTAGAGATCTCTTCCAGCAGAAGTAATCAGCACTATATGGTCAAAAAGAAATAATAGAACTTTTAGAAAAGAGAAGAAGAATCCTGAGGTGTTGATCGAATGTAATGTGGCAAGATTAGCATCTTGGCTATCTGTTCTACCTGATTTCTGTAATCAGAACAAGTTTCTGATGCTTAATTCAGTTAGTCTGTGGGATCTCTGACCATTTCTATTGGGGGTGAACTGGTTTATGGTTTTCTTCCCTCCTTGTATGGAGTACGGCTTCAGTCAGTGTAATGTCCGTTTGAACAGCCTTTACAACCTTGCATTGGAAATATCTCTGGAATTACGTGCTTTATTTCATGGGGAGATATTCCCAATGTAAAGTTGCAAGAGACTGTTGGAAAGGTGTGAGCACGGGCTTGCATTGACCGAAGCCAAACTCCTTTGTAAGACTATTATATTGATAAACAAAGTTTACCTTAACTTTTTCAAAAAAAAAAAAAAAAGAAAGAAACTATGAGTTACAGGCTTGGCCTTTTTAATATGAACCTATAATTGTAGTCTCAAATTTGGCCACCAGGCTGTGTTTGGTTGCAATGCAAATAGATTTGCACTGATGCAAAACTATGGCAATGCAAATGATTTGAGTATAAATTCTGACCTGTTTTTGTTTCAAATTTTAGCTTATTTTGTTTGATTGCATTACAAAAGAAGTAAATTAAGAAATCAAGCAGAATAAAATAAAACTCAAAACAAAATTAAACAAGAATTTGCATTTTTTTTTTCATTTGCACTCCCATGCATTTATACTAGTACAAATAAAATTGCACAGCAACCAAACACAACCTCAATAGAAATTCAAGGTACAAAAATCCAACTATCCAAGGTTCATAATCTCTTCTAGGCCTGCCCTACAAATCAACTATCAACTATGATTACTCTTTCAGTGGAAAAACCAACTAACAGACCTATCCATTTCCATACCGCTCACCGTTTCTCAGCCTCCACAAAATAGCAAGTACTATGGTGGGGGATCCAGAAAAATCAAGTTAACATCATGTAGACTGAATGCTCATGTACATAATGGTGTCAATGGACTAGTTTTGGGTTGGATTCATTCAAATCAATTTAGACAAATTGAACAGACCTATAAGACATACTGAATTGAATCAGTCCAGACTTAATGGTCCAAAGTATTTATTGGATTGGATTGGACCTGGTCCATTGTAATGCTTTTATAATGGATTGGGTCAGATTGAACTAATATCTGGTCCATCAATAGAAGATAAGTATACAAGTGACAATGGACCAGGATTGGGTTAGAACCAATCTAAACTAAAACCAATTTAAACAGATTGGATGGTCCTGACATTGAATTAGACCAGTCCAAAATAGTCGAAAGTATTCATTGGATGGGATTGGATTGGACTTGATCCATCTATAGTGGACTCATATTGGATTGGATCATATTTGACCAAATCCAGCTCAATTGACACCTCTACATGTACATATCATATCATAGCGTGGGACAAGAAGATAAGTGAGAACATATCATAGAAAATTCCTCTCCTCTTGCAGTGATTAGGAACTTAAACTATCAGTTATAATTTTAGTGGCTGACATTTCACACTTTCTAAGAAATCAGCATGTTATGATTAATTTGGAGCTTTTATGCAGCTATTTGGCATTATTGCCATTTCCTAAAGCAATGGTGTCACATCAGCACCACGTAAGAAAAAATGGTGCTCCAGGAAACAGCCATCTGTTTGGAACCGTTTTTCTATAGAAAACAGTGCTTCAAGTCATGCCTTAAAAATCAGAAAGGCATGGCTTAGAGCAATGCCAAATTTGACATTTTCTGGAGTTGCAGTTCGTTGCTGCCAATAGGGCAATGATGTGGCACTGGATAATGGGTAGAAGTACAGAAAACGTTTACTGGAGCATTGATACCTAGTAGAAAAAGTTGTTGCTCCAAGAAACATCTTTACCTGACAGCAACGATTCCCAATAAAAAAAAGACCATTTTTTCACCCGCACATGCTGCAATTGCAGCATAGATGCTATATGACTACAAGCTTTAGTTTTTTATGGATGCATTAACTTTTAGGTTCCGATTCATTCCTGAATCCTGACCAAATACATGTGGAAAAGCCAGATTTTTCAGTTGACACTAATCCCCAAAAGCAAGTTTTCTTCCCTGTTTCCCTGATAGCAGACAGATGGTTCTGTAAATGCAATACAATAAATTTGAACTGTAAAGAAATAGCCCAGATTCAGATTTGCATAAAAAATGCTGATCCTGATGCTAAAAATATAATACTTGAACCTAAAAGATTGACAGTGGCCACGCGAACGCGTATCCCCCTCTGCCACAAATAATGACGTACACTCTCCCACTTGCGGAGATGTTAGGCAAACACCCGTCCCTAATGCAGTGGAGGTCGCAAGTCTAGTCCATGGGCCTTTATGATCACCCATTGACCCGTTCAGGTAAGTATATTTTCCTTTTCTTCTATTATCTTAGTGTGATACTTGGAAGAGAGAGAATCAGGTGAAAGTAATGGAGATGAAAACAGTTTTAAGGGGTGCAGAATAAACCCATCAAACAGAACAAGCAGGGGAGATTTCTGAAGAAGCTGGTAGACTATCTCAACTCCATTGATTCTTCCTTCTCCACCGTCCAATTCTCCTCCACATATAACCAAATCCTCTAATTCAAGGCCTCTCTATAGTCTGAAAAGGGTGATTAGAGCAGTTTCAACAAGTTAGCACCAATAACCAAGGTTGTTAAAACCGGATTGGATAGGGAACCATTCCCGGATTGAATGGTTTGACCATTTGATCCAAACGGATGGTCCGCTCTGACAAAAATTAAAAAACAGTCAATAACTGTTCTCAGGTTGAACAATTCGATGATTCAACCGCCTGAGTCAATTATTCACTGACCAAATCAATGGATTTTGACCAAAAAACAGTTTTAGGGTAAAACGGTCCGATTTTAAAAACATTGACAAAAACAATCAAACAACAGAAGAGAATGGTGGGGAAAAACAATCTATTGAAGGTTGTCATCCTGAAGCGGGTAATTTTGGGTCCAGAAATTTCTGAACACTTTGAGATGGTGAAGCACATGGAACACAAGAAATGTCATCCGTCCTTGCTTGGGGTTGGGGATGATGTCCAAATTATCAAATGTCCTACCACCAGACTCCATACGGTTAATAACCTAGTAGCAGTGAAASAGCACATAATAATTTTGGTGAGTCCTCCAGAATTTTCCATCACTTATGCATTAAGACCATAACAGTTTATTAAAAATATTCATGTATAAATCCAAAATCTAGTTAGTTTGGTGGGATACTGAAATATGGTGTTCTTGGTTCTTATTTCAGCCAAAGAGATGCCTAAGATGAAGATGCAGAAGTGTTGTAATGTATCTTCTCATGTTATTTCTTGTTTGTGAAGCGTGGGTTGAATAACCTTTGGCATCATTTATGAAATAGTGTCTATTTGGTTTGTGGGAGTAGAGGTCCGGAACCAGAATCAGAATGGACCCATCTGTTTGGTTGGGGGGATCAGAATCTAATTCCTATTCTTGGTGGGTGGAATGGCATTCCCCATTTGAGGGAATGGTCATTCTCTCCCCCTCTCCCT
Source organism: Nelumbo nucifera (assembly GCF_000365185.1). The sequence goes on from NW_010729303.1 coordinate 131,328, forward strand.
GGGATGAGGACATTCTGATTCCAATTCTGACTGAACCAAATGCACCCTTATTTTCTTTTTTACCAAGTCTTAAACAATTATCACCAAAATGTTGGCATCTGAGGTTTTTAACGAGAATGGGATAACGCAGTTCTTATTTTTTTAAAGGTTGAATGGGATAATGCAGCTAACCTCTATTGGGACAAGTTTCTCACGTAATGACATAAAAGAAATTTCATTTCTATTTAACTTTTTAATGACAAATTTTACAACGAGCTGGTGGGTGAGAGACCTTGTGATTTGTGAAGGATGCAAATGTTCAGGTTGATGCGGTTCCTTTCAACCAATGGTGCCTCGAGTTTCAACCATGTTCTGAGGAACTTGAGAAGCATCAACAAGGTCAGAAGCTTGATCCTCAGCTTGAAGAGCAGTTTTCAGTAATAGCCATTCATTGGCTGGAATTGCATCTCGTGCTTCTCAGCCTGGTCAAATGTGGTCAAGTTGATGGAGGTCAGGGAACTGGAGTTTTAAATGGGTTTTAGTTCATTCATGATTGTAGATCAATTTAAATGGGTCTTAGTTCATTCATCTACTTCTCTTTTTCTCTAAATTCACTGCCCATCTATCCTTGAATGAATTTTTTAACCAAAAACAGAAAAAAGAAAGAAATCTTAAACTAAAAAAACACCATAAAACAATAACCCAGGATTTTTTTCTTTTTTTTGGTCTTGTTGATTGATAACAGACAAGTTTTTTTGTTGACAAGGAAGCAATACATACCGATGGATATGAGGTCCAGATAAATTTTGACTCTAAAGACAGAGCCAAACTTGGCAAACGCGTGAAGGAGTCTCCCTTGATCTACAATAGTTGTATTCTTATCTCCAGGTTCTGGCTCAGCTCAACGAATTTTACTATTCAGACAAGGCCAACTAGTTCTCTCTCAACTCCGCCACAAGACGTCCCGACCAGGAGTAATAACGGTGGCAACAACCACCGGATAACAGCTTCAGAATCAAAGTTGATTGTGCCAATTCATCTCAACACACTCAGACATCGGCAAGATAATCTGTAGCAAGTGCGGCGAGCACATGGCAGGCATAGCTAGCACAATCCCCAAATGCACCCCACAAAAATTAGAAGCTTCTAAGCCTTCAAGGAAGAGCTCCCCCAGATTTCAAGCTATTTAATCTAAGGAGACACTCCGAAAATATGCCAGCTCTAATCCAATTGATCATGGCAATTTGATCAACGAATACAGACTACAGAGTTCAGGTTGCAAGGATATTATCAGCTACTAATCAAGAATAACTAATCGTGGATTGGTTACCTGCAATGGAGACCCATCGATCCGTCCAGGCAAGTATGTTTTACAATGCTTCTTGATGGTTTAGACCAACATAGGCTGCATTTGGCACTTCTTATTTTAAGAACTTATCTTGTTACAAATAGGACATTTTAACTGTAAAATAAGATAATTCAAATGCAGGCTAAATACTCCATCCTCCTGTGACAAACCTTTTCATTGCACCTCTGTCTTATTTCAGCTGGACGGGGTTATGTGTGACAACCACCTGGAAGAGGTGACGTCTGTTTGTTTTGAGTAAAAAAAAAAAACAAAAAAATACAAAACACTTCTTGAAACAAATCATCTAATTTCATCAAATATATGTTTGGAATCGTTGGAGTTTATTGATTAAATGTAAGGTTATGTATCAGTCGTTCCGGACCTCTCTGCTGAACCAATTTTGAAAAAAATTAAGAAAAAAGTAAGAAATGTACCGATTCACCCGATATGCCCCTACTTATCAGACATCAATATTTTGAACCTTGATTAAAAGTACTTGATTCGTTTGATTCGTTTGAAAAAAGAAGAAACGCAATAATAAACTCATCAAATATGTGTTTGGAATAGTAGGAGTTTATTGACTAAACGTTTTGTATTTGATTTATTTGAAAAACCAAAAAAAAAAACAATAATAAACTCATTGTGTGATGAGAAAAGCTAAAATGAAGCTTGAAAAACCAAAAAAAAAAACAATGATAAACTAACTGTATAATGAAAAAAATTAAAATGAAGTTTCCCCTAACCATAAAAACATACATAAACCGAAATCTACTTTTACAAGTCTACACATAATGGAGGAATGCTATTGTACTAACAGCAGCGTTTGTTGAATAAATGCATACCACTTCATAGCCTGCATTATTATTATTCATTATTATTATTGTATTCAAGATCCTTGGCTGCATTAGTATTAGCATTAGCTACATAGAAGAACCTTCGGGAATGTATCTTTTGGGATTTTCCAAATGTTGTCCCTACCCATCCAGACATACAAACACGACTTCCGTGACCCATTGCCACACGTTCAAAGCACTTTGGTGTTGTCTACATTTGCAATCAAAACGCTTCTGATTCAAGAATGTGAACTAGATAACAGGGGATTTGGCAAAATCGAAGGAAATAATGGAGACTCTGTTTTCAACCAAAAGCTTGGCCAGATTCAAAAACTCACTCATCTGTTGCAACCACCAGTTTTTTCACTTTTTTTTTCCACACAAAGTAGGAATACCAATATCTGCGCAATTGGATCTTCTTCTCGAACCCAGTACCATATTTTTTCTCTCCCATGGATGCCTCCATGGTTCGCACCATGAATACAGATCACCACATAGCCACCGATGAGATTTCTGATAAAATATCAGGAATTCAGCAATCAGCATGCTTTCCAAATCATCGTCCCCATGGAAGCTAGATACAAGGACCCCTGCACTAAATAATTGATTCAAGAATCAATGGACTCGAACTCAACTCCTTCGAGCTACGATGACCCCTACACGCAACCCCCCAGTTCCTCTCACGCAAACCTGTTGCAGAATCTGATGTTTTCGCATCTCATTATCACTTAGAATTTAAGAGATGCATATCTACTGGATGAGGAAAATTATTCAAAATGGCTGTATTCAATTTTCACCATCTTCAAAGCTATAAAAAAGTAAAGAGCACAAAGTTACAAGAAAAGCATAAAAAAGAGAAATATAAACCCTATCCCTGACATAGCAAACTAGACTAACCAACATCCCAACAAACTAAACTATATCAGTCATCAGTTGGATGAGGAAAATTATTCAAAATGGCTGTATTCAATTTTCACCATCTTCAAAGCTATAAAAAAGTGCAGAGCACAAAGAAGTTGCAAGAAAAGCATAAAAAAGAGAAATATAAACCCTATCCCTGACATAGAAAACTAGACTAACCAACATCCCAACAAACTAGACTACATCGGTCATCGGTAAATTTGGGCTATACGAGATATACATGAACATGAAACCCTATAGTTAACTGGAATGAAAGAGTGAGAAGGGTCACAAAAGGAGAAAAAAATAACTAAAGGTTAGAATTTGTGCCAGAGACATATAATCATATGTCACCCTGAGAGTGGAAGAGATACTGCGCTACTGCAGTGCTTCACTTTAATCGCTTCCTTAGCTCCCGTACAAATCGGGCTTCCTGTTGAAAAAATAAAGGAAGCCCGACAAGCGGAGCTATCGACAGTGACGAAAGTTTCGGACTATCAGATCCATCAACAGGCCACTAATTCCAACGAGTAAACAGTGTAGAAGGCCGACAAACTTGATCTCGAACAACAATCACGACAAGTGGAGACGCAGAAGTCTTCGCAGATCATTTGTCGCCAAATCGTTGTTCATAGGTGCGCCCTTCTTGGTGAAGAAGGCAGGGAAAGGTAGGGAACTCGGAGGAGGCGAAGAGGCAAAAACCGAGCCTGCAAACACATCCCCATCTGCTGCCTTCGCGTCTGTGAGATGGATCTGCTTCGGAACCATTTCAGGCTCCGGACCCAAACGATTTGTCGAACATAAAACCGAATCAACATCGTTTTCCTTTTTTACTTCCTCCACAGCATCATCGACCTTCGGTGGCTTCAACTCCTCCCCACGCTTCAAGATAGTTACTTGGCCCATGACAAGAGTTTTAGCCGGAGGCTTCACAACATTCGTTCCGCATCGACCGTTACCGTTCTCCTTCTCGAGAGACCCCGACGGATTGCGCATTCTGCGGCGGTTCCGCGAAGAGTTAGGACTAATGTTAGTGCCAGAGTTAGGGTTAGGGTTTCGGCGAGGTCTGATCACAGGCGACGTTAGTGTTTCAAAGGGGATCCGATCTCTGAGACAATCTTCAGAGCGGAGAACAGCAGTTCCCATGGCTACCAACAGGCTGAAAAAGAGAATAAACAACGAATCTCTGGTTTCAATTATTTTCAGGAGACAGGAGTATACAAACCCTGAAGCGACCGACGATCGGGTTTTATGGAGAGTAAAGGCGGTCGTCGCGCAAACCCTCTAAGATATCTCTCTTGGCCGTGGCCCGTGAGGAACACGGGTTGGGAATGATAAAACAATGGTCGCTGACCCGCTTTATAGTCTAGATATAGAAGTACAATATAGGTTTTCTTCTTGTTGGATTGGAATTTCTAATCTAGAGCCTATATCTTCTTGTCCAGAGCCATCAACCGACATAGAAGATTCTAAAACAGCGGTTCTTGAGAATGAAGCAACAAACCTAATTTGAATCATTATATAAGCCGAAATTTCTTAGGCGATAAAATATGATATGGAAAGAGTTAAATAAAAATAAAATAATATTAAAAAGTTAGAAAAACCACCTAGAAAACTGTTTTTCGTGAATCGTGAATACCGTTTATATGACGTGGAACCAAAATCGCCAGTGGCTGAATTATCCACGGCAAGTGATATAGCACCTTACTCTTCGGTCAAATTACAGCTTTGCCTCCACACTTGTCGTGATCTTCGTAAAGACGGGAATGCCCTTTTAGGATAGCAATAGATAGTGATAGTGACAATAATATAAGAGGGCATTTTAGACATTTGAGGTAAAAATGAGAATGTAAATTTGGTCGAAAGAGAAGGACAGTTCAGGGAAAGGGAAATCATGGAATCTCGTGAAGAGAAAACAACTGGCATTTGACCGCTTGACACGCTTCTAGAGCGGGCTGGTGTGACGTAGACGTCGACGTGACACGTCTTCCAATCAGTCGGTTTGTCTTGGGCGTTTCAGGAACTCTTGATCTTTTCAACTGGGTATTAAAGATCGCTTTCGACGTGGCTCCAGCCCAGGAGGCCCGCGGCCATTGGGCGGGACAGAATCAGAGCGGCCAGCGGTTCAGCGCCAAGAATCAGGTCAGAATTGGAGGGCAAGGACCGAGCCGCAAGTCTTATTCATGATCGCCCTCCTTTTTCTCCCAGTGGATATGTTATACGGAAGAACCTCTTTCTTTCTCTTTCACGTCAGTGTACAAATTCCATCCCCAAGGAAAAAACAGGACCGACCCCTGTTGGCCTGTCCCTTTGGACCGATGACACGGTGATGTGTTCATGATTCTGGTCCCAATTTATCTTTAACCCAATATTTTACCAAAACAAATTTTTGTTTCGGTCAACAATCTTTCAACACAGATGGTTGAACCAACGTTTTAAAAATCAACCCGGAACAGGAACCATTCTAATTACCAGTTTCGGGTTGATGGTTTGACCATCCTATTCGAATTGATGGTCTATTCCAACTTAAAAATTAAGATAAAAAATAGTCAAAACCGTTGAATGGATCAACAGTCCGACTACCCCAGTGAACAAGTACTAGTCAAATCAATAGTTTTTGGCCAAGGACTCGATTAAACAGAACTAGTTGTTTGGATGGTTCTTAGGCCGAACGGTACGACTAGACTCTAGATCTATTTCCTCCCCATGACAATTTTGCCCACACCTACCCACAAAACACTACCCCCGTGCATTGGGAACATCTCCCCATGTTCTTTTATCAAATTTATGTGGCGTCTATGAAAATATTATTTTAGTGATACTCATACTCCAGGTGGGTAAGTAATTTTCCCACTTGGGGGGGGAAGTTGTTAACACTTAGATAGTATAAAATTGCCCCTTTTAATAATGGTTTTTATAATTAAAACGGTAATTTTCTTATTTACCTAAGAAATAAAAGAACAAGGATAAATGCACTTATCCGGGTAAATATTTCCCAGGAAACACTTACCTGGGTAAGAAACATCCCGAAAAGTAAATAGGGCCTTGGGATGGCAATTTCTACCCTACCCCGATGGGTACCGGCTCCTACCTTCCTTGATGGGGTGGGCTTTTTTGCTTGAACGACAAGTTTTTGGATTCTACAACCTGTACGGGTACGGGTAGGGCATAGTATTAGGCAAAACTTGACCTGCCCCAACCCACATATTGTTGGAAAGCATATAAACTTTATTTACTAGGTCTTGTATTTAATAACATTTTGAATTTTACATGAAGGATGATTGGTAGTTTATGTGTCTTTTATATGCCTTAATCAAATAATTGGAAATTTTGATGTGTATTTGTGTTACTTTATTTATTTATTACTTATACATGACAATAAATAACAAGAAATTAGATGTGGGTTCTAAACCCAACCTGCCCTTGCCCTTGAATGTGGGGAGGGTGTTGCACTTTTATATGTGGGGAGGGTTTGGATTCTCAAAATACAACCCACTACAGGTTTTGGAGTAGGTCTAGGTTGGGAGGTTTAGGGACAGAGATAGGGTCTAGAATTTACAAAACCTTTCCCGAACCCACCCCATTGCCAATTTACAATCCCTAATGGGGCCTAAGATCCAAGTCTCATAAAAGGCCCATTTGTTTTTAGGGAAATAGGAGGGGGAAAGTTGGTGAGCAGGCCGTTGATCAACTTTCCTGTGTTCTTTTTTTGATAAGTTTTGGATCCCACAATAAAGTTATTTTCCCTAGGTAAGTTCTACCCATCTCTCAGGTGAGTAAGGGAAAATTTACAAAACATAAAATGGGACACATTTTCTCATTCTAACAATGGTTTTTTATGGTAAAAAATCCGTTGTATAACTTACCTAGGAATCAAAAGAACATGGGTAAGTGAATTTATCCGAATAAATGTTCCCCATGAAACATTTACCTAGGTAAGTGGCCTCTTGAAAAACGAATGGGGCCTGAAATATACTATATATATGTAACATAATTATGTACATATAGATATCATATATAATTAAATTACATAAATTTCATAATTAATAAATTCAATATTTATATTTATATAAATTTATTTATAAGTTAAAAAAAATAACTTTTAAATTTTCATTTTTTTCTTTTAGATACAATAGGGTAGATTTAACTTAAATATGAATTTGATCCAAGTTTGATGTATTGAATTTCAGATCAGATTCATATTTTAAGTTTCAATAACTAGATTGGATTCGGATGTGGTTGGATTAACCTAATCATGGTTTTCAAAATCGAACCGGACTAGATGGTCGGACCAGAAAAACTAGGAACTGGTCAGGTGATCAGTTTCGTTTTCCCAAAATTGGATATTTGCAAAAAAAAAAAAACGTTGATTTGGTTAGCAAATCGCTGACCTGGGCGGTTGAACAATTCGAAGCATTCAATGGTTTTGACCATTTTTTTATTTTTTTGTCAAAACGGGCCAACCATTCGACCCGGGAACCAGACCCCTGACTGATTCATTCTCTGGATCGGTTTTAAAAACCTAGAACCTAATTACAATCTTACGTAAAAGGAACTCTGTTTTGAGCATTTGGCAAAGAGTTTTTTGCTAAATAGTTTTCCCATGAATAATGGATGGGGAGATGAACAAAAGAACCCCTTTTGAACCCCCAAATTAGAAATTCATCTTAAAAAAAGTTGCCAAAAAAATTATATGAGTTCAATTATGATATCGAAAAAAAAACTATGATGTGGAAAAAACTTGATACCAAGAAAAACTTAGAACCAATCAATTGTCATCAAAAAATTAGAAATCAATCGGGTGGATTTCACCAAAATTCACAAGATGTCTTTCCGGTACGATGTCTTTTTGGCATAATAGATGGCCGTTCTTCTTCTGGTTATTGACTTACTTGTCGAAGTGTCCAGCCCAACGTATCACCCCGTGACCTAAGACTTTTCCTCTTTGTTGCAGATTAAGCTTTGAGGTGTTCTTCCTACTCTTCATTGTAATTGGTGACCTTAGACGTCATCAACATAAAAAAAAATGGCACCACTTCATTAGGAGTTGAAATCAGCCCCCCACAAGATAATTTCTCACAACGTCCCATAGCATATACCCGCCATGTATTGGGAACATCTCCCGATGATATCTTATCATTTTTGGTATTATCATCAGGAGATATTGCAAATACACGACGAAGATGTACTGTAGGATGTTGTGGGGGGCTGATTTAAACTCCTTCATCGGGTTGCTTGAATATTCAAAAATGGTTATTTGAAAAATGACACAAACACCCATTTCCACATTAATTGAAGTAAAAGAAAGTCACCAATTCACCATTGCTGCAAAAGAAGGCATTGAATACATATAATAATATAGATTAAAAAGCTAAATTTATTTCCTTTGGAATATGTCAATAAATCTCAAAATCCTAAATTTCTAATCCATCTATTTTTGAATGGAGGATAGTTTTGGGTATTAAAAAACTTGATGTCAAGTAGACTAATGAGATAACAATTTCTAATTGCTTTCAAAGGTAGGACTCACCACCTAGTTGGCCCGAAACTTAAGTTGTTTGATCTAGTGTTTAGTGCTTATTTTAAATTTTAATTATAAAAAAAGTAATTAAAGTGCTTGACCGGCACTCGACAGTGACAGTGAAGGAATAGGGGTATAGAATCAGAATCGGAATGTGTCCAACTGTTTAGTTGGGTGGAATTGGAATCCCATTCTCATTCATGATGGAATGGTATTCCCCCATTTGAGGGAATGGCCATTCCCTACCCTTCCTTGGAAATGAAATCCTATTCCAGCTGATTTCAATTCTCATTCTCATTTCTGTCTGAACCAAACAGACTATGGGAATGAACCATTCTAATTCCAATTTCGGAGGATTTCGATTCCGTTTCCAATTCCATTTTGATTGTGAATCAAATGGACCTTTAAAAAACTCAATTAAACTTTGATTGAGGTATGCATGTATTAATTGAGTGATACAAGCAAATATAAGCAATTTTAGGCGAGACAACGCCTCCTTTCTCAACTCAGTGACGTCACTCTGTTAAATAGAAAAACCCTAGCTCCGATGCATCAATCTTTTAGGACGAAAAACTTGACTGAACTCAAAAAGTGATTATGGTTAGCAACGAGGACGAAGCGAGACCTACTAGGTTATGGCGAGAAAACAAGTGAGATTATCAAATAGAAAAACACAACAGATGTCTGAACAACAAGTTTCTCTTCTCTTTGGTGATTTAATGTTCGTTTTATTTATTTCTATATGCTTAGATAGTACTACTCAAGCTGGTGGTTTATCTCCATGTTGTGATCTTTATTCATTTTCTCAGCCTTCTTTGTTTGAACTTTGAAGAGGAGTTACGACTAGTCAAGTTTTAGTTTGTTTAGTCCATTTGCTTAGATAATTCTATTCACTTCCTTCTACTTCCAATTTGACTTTTAGTTTAGCTTTAATGCAATTTTACTGCATTTTCTCGCCACCCAGTGAGTTAGTTACTCGAAAACTTAAGAATTGATGATCAACTGATGCACGAGTGTGCTTCCTTGTTTCTCTCTTCTATGTGCACTTATCTTCCTTATTCTTTTTTTTTTTTTGAATCATATCCTCCTTCTGAGGCTATGTTTGGTTTGAAGGAAAAGGTAGGGAAATCTATACATAGGAATGGTAACGGGGCAGGGATTACATTTTCCATCCCCGACCCCAACCCCCAAATCACCCCCATCCCCGTCCTCGATCCCCATCAGGGAAAGAAATCCCCCTATATCCCCAACCCCGACGGGGATGAATTCCCCATTGGAGACCCGAATCCCCGAGAAAGTTGATGTTTCTTTCTTTACTCCAAGCTTAAGAAAGCTGATGTTTCTTTCTTTACTCTATTTTTCTTTCTTCTAAATTTCTCAATTAGTTTGGATCCATAGTCAAGTGGGGTGATGCAGAATGCCGACCTTTCCCTTCTATCCTTGCTTCATATCTGTCTTTATACATGATGAGCTATTAGTATCATCACCTCCTATTGAAGGCAAGTAGAAATACAATGGATCAACAAATAATGCTAGCAAGCAGGAGATAAGAAAAACATGGTTCCACTGCACACACATGCTCACTTCTTGGATCAAGTATCCTCTTCCACCATGGTTCATGGTCTTCTAGAAAGACTTTAGACTTCCCTAAACTCAAACGCTCTCCATTGCTACTCCTACCCCTACCTCCACCTCCCCCATCCAATTTCAGCAAAGGAACTGAAACCCTGTAAATTGGAGATGCTTTTCAAGGCACCGAGAATTGCCTTTGCCCATACGAATTTAGGGAGTTGTTGTTTTCCATCAAGATAAAACCTAAAAAGTTTGATACCCATTATACAAAATACCAAAAAGTTCCCAAGATTAAACCAAAAATGAAATTAAGAAAGAGAAGAAAGCAGAAACCCATTATACAAAATACCAGAAAGTTCCCAAGATTAATCCCGAAAATGAAATTAAGAAAGAGAAGAAACTGTTGCAAGTTGAGGCCGACGATGAGAGAGAGTCCGATGGGCTACGGCGATGGCGGTTGGTGGCAATAGACGAAGGTCAAAGGAAGATTGAAAAATTGAGTTTTAGTTCTTTCTTCTTTGAGTATCTCTCAATCTCTGTCCTTTGTCGAGACTCGAATGGTAGCCTGGTAGGTGGCGACAATAGACGTCCGATGTCCGATGGGCGAGTGGCGACAATGACAACGGTCGACGAATCGGCAACAAAGATGAAGGAAGAAGAAGACTAGGATTCACGGTTCACTTCAGAGTTCTTTGTCTGTCGATTGCCGAGCGTTTGTGTTTTTCAAGTTTTCATCTTTAAAAATAAATGAATAATAAATAATATATAAATAGTAAATAATATTATATATTATATTATATAATTATATATTTATTAATTAGGGCCGGGTTGGGGCAAGGATTGCATTCCCCATCCCCGTCCCCGAACCCAATCATGGATTCCGGGATAGTTCCATCCCCGACCTCGAACCCGCCAAAGTACCCCCCATCCCCGTCCCCATCAGGTCGATGAGCACGGGTACCTGTCGGGAACAAGGAAAATTGCCACCCCTACCTATACAAGGTTTGTAAAGGTTTTCCTACCTTTTCCTTCAAACCAAACACAACCTTATGGTTTATATTCCCTCTCCTCTTCTTTCCTTTGTCTATAGAGAATCTTGACACCCTTAATCAAGCCTTTCATAATATGCTTCATGAGAGGCCATCGACAGGGAGATCGGCTTCCATCAGGGCAAACCTGTGCCAACACCGTTCTAACAGCCTTTTGCAACCTTGCATTGGGAAGATCTCTGCATGAAATAAAGCATATAAGTACAGAGATATTCTCAATGCAAGGCAGTAAAGACTGCTCAAATGGGCTTTGCCCTAACTAAAGCTGAACTCGTCGACAGGGGTGGAGTTACTTAACATCCAATCACATATTTCTCCCAATATCAATGGCCTTTAGTAGTTCTCTTTATAGGCCTATTGACCAATTCTCTAAATTAGAACAAGGCATCTATAAGGTTAAATCAATCTCATTTGCTTATTTCTTTGTTCAATGAAGTTATTTTTGCCTCTGATTTAGATATGAGGATGACTTTAGGTCTTTCGTGAACAATGGGTGATACTACAACCCTAGGTATCTAGTAGACCCCAATATGCTTGGAACTTGCATGAGTTAGATGTTTGATTGTAGATTTATGTTTTCTCATTTGAAATTTTAGATGAGAATGTTGGTCATCCTCTTACTAAGCACATTTGACCAGTCAAGTCCATCTCCATTGTACAAAATTATGTTAGAGCAAAAGTCACTACCTACATTCATGAACCTTTGAAGACAAGAGTGTTTTTCTATGTGAATAACTAGCTCACTTTTAGATACAAAATCTTCATTGGGTTTGATATCTCTGTATAAAACTTGGTCATTTCTTTTGATGGTGCTCCTTATCCCTCCCTACTATCCAACACCGCTCTTTTGATTCCTATTTCCATCCATGTTCCATGCACTTGTTAGGACTGTTACTACTTGTTGAACTTGCCCCGCACAAGAGAGGTGATGTCCTCCATTTCGGGACTTTGTTCAATTGCCAAACATAGTCTCCACCCCCAAGATCCCATACCAGTTGTGTCCCAGGACAATTATGTTGTTACTAGACTGGTTCATCTAATCAAACCCTCTATTAACTAACCAGTGATCCTAATGGACTCCGATGAAGAAACAACTCGGTTAATCCCATGCAAAACTTGCATTCTTCTCCCACTCCTTTTCACTAGCTATGTTAGGGTTTCTCCTAAAACATTCCTCGTGCACAGCAGTTACTGATCTCTTAGCTCATACCTGGCAAGTGGGACTCCAGGATTAGGCAGTGTTTGGTAATAATGTGGCATTGTGTCGTTCTTGTGATTTGAGTTGATCAAAAATATGTGCTGCCACATAGGGGTGTCAATTGGACTGGATTTGGTCCAATCTGATCCAGTCCAATGTGAGTCTATTATAAATGGATCAGGTCCAATCCAATCCAATGAATGTTTTAAACTAATTTGGATCGGTTCAATTCAATGTCTGAACTGTTCAATCTGTTCAAATTCATTTTAATTTAGATTGGTTTCAACCCAACCCTCTCCATTGACACATATATTCTTATCTTATATCAATGGACCAGCTATTATATAGCTTAATCCAACCCAGTCTAATATAGATATGTTACGGACAGACCAGGTCCAATATAATCTAATAAATATTTTGGACTGGATTGGTCCAATCCAATATGTTTTATTAGTCCATCCAATCCGTCCAAATTGATTTTGGACTGAACGGGGTCCAATCCAAAACCGATTCATTGACACCCTTACTGCCACATCATGATATATGAGCTTCGTTTCAATTAGAAAAGTGTACGTGTACTAAACCTCAATTTGGCATTTTAGATAAAAATAACAATTTATATTGATCAATTCAAATTATTTAGATAAAAAAAAAAATCTTTATAACACAATTTTACAATGATCATCACAAAATGCAACGGTAACCCAATACTATTGTCGCAAACACCGTTTGAATTACTGGTTCTTTGGTTCGAGAGGAATGCACAATCCGAAGGATGGATACCTTTATATTGCAGTCATAATCGGTAAAAGCAAAAGAAAAGATTTTACTTTACAGACAGATGATTAATTATATGTATGCAGTTACAGGTTATATGTGAGTACTGGCCGCACATCGTAAACATCTCCCATATTTGTATTATACTTGTATTTGTTTTTCATGGAGAGATGTTCCTAATTCAGGGTGGGATGTGGCTGTGAGATTAGTGTGAGATATACTTTGTGGAGAGCAAATCCCGATTCGTTATATGTATGCAGTTACCGGGTCCGGGTGGATTAAAGCGTGTCCATGGCAGTTCGTAATTCTATGCTCTTGTAATGGGAGGCTTGAGAGCTTAAGTTGCAAGTGGGCAGAGATTACCAATTCATAGGATGTACTACTGATAGAGGTTCCTTCCGTAAGGCTTAGTTTGGGAAGAAGGCAAATGCAAATATGTTCACAGCAAAACCTAATACAACATTTCTAAACCTTTGTATTTGCATTGTACATGCTACTTATTTGTATTCTTTCCAAATAGAGTTTGTGTTTGATTGCAATGCAATTTTATTTTTACTAGTACAAATGCAATGAGAGTGCAAATAAAGAAAGTGCAATTTATCACATAATTTTGTTTCATGTCTTAATTTACTTCATTTGTATTGCAACCAAACAAAATAAGCTAAGGTTTAAACAAAAATAGATCACAATTTACACTCAAATCATTTGCACTGCCGTAGTTTTGCATCAGCACAAATTTATTTGCATTGCAACTAAACTCATAAAAGGAAAAAAAATCACCCTAGGCATTTGCCATTAATATATTTGAGACTTAAATAACTAACCATTTGGCGTTATTTGGGATGTGATCCGCTAGAATTACATGGCGGAGAAAGAAAAGCAAACCCAAATTTTCTACTCACTTCCTCTACCTGCACCCTATCCACAGTACATTGAAGCTGCACATTTCACAATACAAGATGATCATGTATGGCTGCAATTCAAGGCAAGTAAAATGTAAATAGAAAGAGTTCAAATCAGTCCCCCACAAGATTGCCCCCACAATGTCCCACAGTACATTCCCACTGTGTATTGGGAACATCTCCCAATGATAATACCAAAAATGATGATATCATCATCAGGAGATGTTCCTAATACACAATAGGAATGTGCTGTGGGACGTTGTGGAGGACAATCTTGTGGGGGGCTGATTTGAATTCGAATAGAAAGGGTAATAATGGGCAGGAAATCCCTTTACCACCCTAGACGAATCCCCTATGTTTGGAGTTTGGACTTGCGCCTGTCAACTCTGAATGCAACGGGCTGGGCTGAAGAAGGGCCCATAATATGTATTCAAAATTGTTGCACTGCTCTCAGCCCAACAAAAACGCTTGCATGCCCAATCCCTTGCAGGCTGCTGGTCTATGACCCTGCAGATGGGCTGAATTTGCTTACGCCATATTGATTGGTTCCAACTAATTATATTGTGCTTACTCCATATTAGTTTATATATATTATATCTATATATCTAGCTTTTGTCAAAGAAAAATTTTGTTAAACTTAAACGAAACTTGCTTTAGAAAGGCTACCTGCCTACCCATGTTACAATTATTCAAAGTTGGGTGAAATATTAATTCAACCACAGTCTTCTAATTTTTATACAGAAAACAATGTCGGAAAGACATTATATCCAAAAAAAACTTGTGACCATTCAACCTGAAGTGTGATAACGAATCAGATGGTATCTATCAAGATTCACAGATGGGCTTTGATCGGTCAAAACTCTTTTTAGATAGCATCATAGATTTTCCCAATTTAGAGACCCCACTAAAGAGTTGAACTTTTAGGTTGAATAGTTTTTTGAGATTAGAGCCTGTTTGTCCAAATGGTTTAGATTTTGTTTACCACCCCATTATAATCAATTAAATTTCAACACGAGGGACCATGTTAGAGAATAGAAAAAAATATTTAAAAACCTCACCTACCAGTTTTAGTTTTTAGGTTGAACAGTTTCTTAAGAATAATACTGATAGTAGAGACTAGAGAGATATCATCAATTTATTTGCATATATAGGCATGTCGAGCCGGGATTGGCATTGACAATTCTAATCCAGACAACCTAGATTTCATTAGACTTCCAGCAGGCTCAAGTAGTGCACTAGTGCCCTTATCTGAGTCCACTTTGCCATCAATCTTTTTAAAACCAGACCGGACTATCTTTTAGCTAAAAACTGTTGATTTGGTCATTCGAATCATCAACTTGGATAATGATTTTTGGCCATTATTTATTATTTTATTATTTTAACTTTTATATTTTTTTGTTAAAACAGGCTGTCCATTCAGTTTGAATGATTGAACTGTTCGACCCAGGAACCGGATTCTGAACAGTGTCTAGTTTGGTTTTAAAAGCCTTATTTGCTACAATATGATTTTGGCACACAGAGCTAAAACCATTAATCATAGCCTTCGATGTATTCAAAGTGGGGTCACAGCAATACATCGAAACTGTGTTGTAGCAAAAGCAGTTACCCCTAACCCCTTAGGCCCTTCCCACCCTCTCTGTGCATTCAACATAGAGCATACATAAACTCTTTACCTACTTGAATAAGATTTCCCAAGTAATAATGGCTGGACAACGTTGGTTGTCCATGGCCACACTCCACGGCCCAAGCTGTACTAAGGCTCTTTTTACATCATTGTCCATGCCTTGTCCCAATTATTTTGGAAGGGCTCTTTCTACATCGTGTTAATTGATAATTTACCAGATACTGATAAGAGATAAGAGATTGGCTTCAATGCTCATAAGACTGTGCTTATACTATTTATACAGTCTTTTACACCATGCATTGGAAATATCTCGATATTTATATTTTTTTTCATGGAGAGATATTCCCAATTCAAAGATGTAAGGGATTGTGCGAATGCTGTGAACATGGTCTAATAAGTACTGAAGCCAACTTCTACTATTACACACACTAACAACTTGTCTTGTAGTATGTTCTTCCAGCTGCATCAATAAAAAGGCTGGAAGATGATCAAATAAAAGTCTGCAAGGAGAGCCCTATTGATAGCTCAGGTTATCAAACTTGGACAGCCAAAATTTTCTTGTAAATAATTGTATGATGACTAAATTCAGCTCTCCAAAACGTTTTACCAAAGATTGTTTATAGGCTTTATCTGGCTGAACCCACCTTACAGAGTCCAAACCCAACCACATGAAAGCCCTTCCAAATTAAACTGATATAAGGGAGCCTTGTCAAGATGATGCTTAATTGAGCTAAATGATGTAAGCAAGGTGTCAACCAGTTGATTTGGGATCAAATTCTGCCTGCATCAATGCTGGGTGGGTTTATGGGTTTGGGGGATGGGTCCCTCGGTTGTGTAGCCCGTGGAACAAAAATAAATAAATAAATAAAAAGTTGAAAAAAAAAAAGTCAAGTGGGCCCTAAAGCAAGTTTCCAATACAAAGATTTCTAGATCAATAACAACTTTGGCCTAAAGTATATACAACCTTACCTGCAAAGACCCATTTCCCTAAATCACCCAATTCATTACTCCATCTCTTTCTTGAATTGTCATTGATGGGATATCATCTGCCTCATCAATATCAGCAACTGGGCATCATAATTTGCCTCATAAGCCACACTATCCTATTACTCACTTTATCATTTATCTAGGCAATTTCAGAAACACCTTGGCATTAAACCTGCTCCTGCCTCTATCTACATTTTTAGTACTAAATTATTAAGAGAACCTTCCTTTTTTACTTCTTTTCCCTATTAGCATCAACACAGCTTTTGAGGCCAAAATTCATATTTTAAGTTCAAAATTTACTATCAAGATAACTGTTAATTCATCACTAATTAAAACTCCAACCAGTTTGTCCTTCCCAAGAGGGTCGCTGGCGACTGAAATTTAAAATAAAGCATCCTCCTGCACAGTAGTTGCTGATGTGTTATCTCATATCTGGCAAGTGGGGCTCCAGGTTTAGAATACTAGAACTGAATTACTGATTCTTTGGTGCGAGGGATGCACAATCCACCAAAAAGATACCTTTGTATTGCAGTCATGATCAGTAAAAGAAATTCTCAAAAGAAAAAAACTTTTGCTTTATATCTATAGTTTGCACTGATATAAGCATGCGCGTACCAAAACACTGGTATAGGGTCCAGGCATGTGCACATAAATCCACATCACACAGAAGTACAGGAAGTAGAGAAAAATGGATGGAGCTGAGGAGAAACTCTGCGTTCATCTCTCTCTAGTCTCTTTACTGGTGGCTTACCCCAGTATAATTGCATTGTCAACATGGTTTGAGGCTGTGTTTGGGGGCTTTTTCATCTTAATGAATCTTTAGAAAACTGTTTTTTAAGTGCTTTTTTGTGGATCAACATTTTCTTAAAATAGCTTTACGAAAACTTGAAAAGCGAAAAAGCCAACCTTTTAGAATTTTCTAAACGATTTTTTAAGCTTTTGGTCCAACAAAAGCCCATTTACTTTCAACCCGGTCCACAGTCCATTACTCCACTATACAGCCTAAGCCTTTAATAACCATTTGAATTTTGAAAGTGGGAACTGGAAACTTCTCACCTTGATAAGTTCATATAAAATACATGGTTTCTATTAAAAAAGATATCTAGGTGTTGCAACTTAGCTGTAAGATTCATTACTTCTCTCCAATAAGAAATCACAAAGAATCAGAGACAAAGCACCAAACCCCACTTACTCTTTCTCTCTCTCTCTCTCTCCTAATTAATTCATCTCATGTATATGCATGGCTACCTTTAAAAATACCTGATGATTAGTCTTAATACAGTACCCACAAGTCCAGGACAGTGAATCTATGGGCCCATGTGCACATGGCCCAAAATTTTCTGCTTCCAAGCATTAATAAAGTAGAAATTTTTATTGGACCAAAATACCCTTCTGTTCTTTCACATTGAAGTTCCTTTTTTCCCAATATTTTCAGCAATTATTTCCTTTTTATAAGTCAAGTGGACTTTTTTATATTCAGAAATACAGAGAGATGTCTCTGACAAGTGAATAAATGATACTCCTTGCCCACTAGAAACTAGAACTAAATAGCATGTTTGTCACAAGAATTAGGAATCAGTTGAAGCAAAAAGAGACGAACAGCCCTCGTTGTTGACCCAGTAAGAGTGCCACAGTTGGATCGGGTCAACCCAAAATCTGGTACCAGCCAGTAATGACAGGCTGCTAAAAGAAATTTGGGTTGTCTGAGCACTGAGTATGTCCTTTTTGTCAACATTTGCTTATCAGGAAATCAATAGAACCAAAATCTAATTAAACGGGTCTCTTGGCGGGTCGGATCAAGCACAACCGCCCCTACAGTCTCCACCATAGTCCAAAGAAAAAAAATACTCTGCTGACCTTTAGATCTTTGACCAAAATGCTGCTATGGTGGGACCCCCGCCCAACACCTATTGTCGACAACAGATTGGCTCATATACATTTCAAGCCTATACTTTACCTAACACGTGATATGTCTTCTATTATTCGAAGGAAATGTTTACAAGGTCAATTCAGTTATTTTGTTGTACACAAGGGTTAACATGGTCATTTTGCAATTTTATAGCAACAAAAAGAAATAAAATACATATTTTAAAGCATTAAATTCAAATTAAAAATTCAAGAGAGATCTTACGTGAGTGGCCGCAATAAATCGTTCAGTCGTCTCTCGCTACCTCCCACGTTTTGATCCGCTCCTTCCCTGCCTCCTGCCTTCACAAGCGGGAATTTGAACTCAAGTCAACAGAGATCCTTTTGACTGAAATGCCCTTAATGATATAATTAATTTATCAAGGATAACACTGCAAATAACTATAGTTTATTTAGTGCAAGTAGACTGATTGATAATCCAAGTGAAATCTGCCTCACTTAAGGCATAATTGAATCAATTAAACAGCCCTAAATATATTATTTTTATCTATTTTTCCATATTATTCTACCATCTGTTTGATGAAAGTTCTTACAGTCTTTTTCAAACAAGATTCTTGTAATATTTGATGATGATGTATACTACCAAGGATACTGCACAAAGGGTCCCACTTCCTTATAAATCGAAATCTTAGAAGCTGGAATCCAGACCTTCAAGTGTAGTCCCCAACTCCCAATCACTCCTCGATGTGGATGGTTTCAATAGGAACTGCTTTTAATTTCTCTAATCTAATCTAAACTTCATCATTTCTTAGTTGGCCAACTTGTTCCTCTCTGGGTATATAATATATGTAGATTTCTGTCTTGCTCCCTCCCTTCAATTGGTAGATGATAATTGTGCTTGGTAGACAGAAGATACAGTAATGAACTTTTTTTTTTGAGAAGTTTTATTGGTGATGATGGACCTCAGGACTCAAGAGAGCTTTAATAGTCAATCATGATTCCGTGAAGTGAAGGGTCTTCATTCAACAAATTAGATAGAGCTTTTTTAAACCAGTCTCCTCAAGTTGTATTTTTTATGTTTAGTTTGGAGAGAAGAGCTCAGACCCAGATGCGCTTCATAGTCTTTGGTTATGGTCAATGCAACTATGCAAGCAAGTTGCTGGTACAATGAGAGAAGGTTTAAAGTGAAGGGTGTTTTGGTCATTTGGGAGGTCCGTGAACCCAGTGGCAGCGCCTACTCCCTCCACTTTCCGTGTCTGATCATAGTCACAACTTTTAGGCTTCACCTTTAGATAACTGCCACATGATTGTTTGAGCTAATTTAGCATTTGCCCCACCCCAAGATAAAACAGGTTTCCTGTTTTCCCTGCAACAGTCTTTTGTCTCGTTTGGCTTTTGCAGGGAGAGAACGAGCAGAGCAAAAGCGGACTAATTCAAAAAAAAAAAAAGCAAAGAAGATCCAAAAATCCATGCGTCCATAGCTTTCACAGATTTCCCCCATTTTTCTTTCATTCAGGAATACATCCCTCTGTCTGTGTCTTGTCATCAGGGAGAGATGAAGGGTCTTCTTCTTCTTCTTCTTCTACCCATTTGGACTTCTTGCCTTCTTCTGCTTTCAGTCCTCAGTAATGCCAGGCCGGTGCCTTTGATTTCCACTATTTCTGCACCTGCGTTGTCCCCTGAACACGAACCCGTTTCTCCAATTTCTGCGACGACGGCGGCAATTTCTCCAGGTATTCGAGCAATGGCATCGTTTTCTTCGTTTTACTTCACTGGTTTCTTGGCTTCTCGAGTTCTGTTCATTTAGTTATATGCTTGCTTTCTTGCTTCCTTGATGGGTAGAGTCATTATGTGATTGTCTTACTTCTAAATTCAATTCTCAAAAAAGTTGAATAACACTGTTCATTACACTCAAACAAAGAGAAAACAGGAGAATAGAAGATTTGCTTTCTTTCTCTTTTCGATTTTGTAAAATTACCGATTTTCTTCATAAATACAATAATATCGTCGTTTGTCTCTCCTAAAATTTCTTGGTCAACCAATCAAATGTTTAAAATTCATTTATTTGATCAAATCGAAGAACTTTTTACTGAACTATTTATTTTATTTGTGTTCTTTCTATCCATTTTTGGAGGATGCTTTTTTTTTGGTCTTTTGAACTGTTTCTTCGGATTTGAATTTTAATTCGCTTTTTCCCCAAAATAGTACTCCTGTTGAAATGTTCTTGTTGGAATTTTCTGAAACCAGGGATGCAAGAGGTAAGAGCAGAACAACGTCATCACTCAGACAAGAAATTGCTTATACCACTAATCTTTACATCCTCCGCCTTGGGTATAATCATGCTATCTTTCCTTTTCCTCTGGGTTTACCGATTGAAAAGCTCAAGCAACTCTGTTCAGAAGAGCTTGCAGAACTCGGGTATCATTTTCTTTCCAATAAAACCCGCTTCACTTTTCCTTCGTTTATTTGATTGAATCAGTGAAGCTACAGTCTTATACTTCTTTTGTGCATTTGTCTTTGAATTTCAATCTAGTGACGCTATGAGAGGTTTTTGCTTCAGGTCCTATTTTGGGTAGATTAAATTCCTTGAGGATGACTACTACTAAGAACGGATCCGTTTCTGTAATTGAGTATCGATTGTTGGAAGCTGCCACCAACAACTTCCGTGAGAGTAATATTTTGGGCGAGGGTGGCTTTGGACGTGTTTACAAGGCTCGGTTTGATGACAACCGCCTTGCTGCCGTAAAGAAACTAGAGAGTGGTGGGCAGGATGCTGAAAAAGAGTTCGAGGTGCTGTTTCTCTTGAAACCCGTCTAGATTTCGGTGTTGTTTGATTTCGTTTTATGTCTTAATGATTATGTTTTTCCATTGTCAAACAAAATTGCAGAATGAGGTGGATTTACTCAGCTGCATCCGGCATCCAAATATAATTTCTCTTATGGGCCATTGCATTCACAAACAAACAAGATTTCTTGTTTATGAATTGATGCAGAATGGATCTCTTGAAACACAATTGCATGGTATCACTTTGTTACTTATCCAAGGCCAGTGGAAAAGAAGTTAAAAGATAGTGAAAGAGTAACAGCTTAAATTTTGGTTCATGTTGTAGGACCTTCTCATGGATCAGCTTTAACTTGGCATATCCGGATGAAAATTGCCCTAGAGGCAGCAAGGTGAGTTTATCAGTTTGTTAAGCCACACTCATTTTTTATTTATTTTTTTAAGTTTTCTCATTTACCTGATTCTGTAGTTTCCTGTAATCCATTCTATTTTTCTGTCATCCATTGACTTCAATTTTGTGATGCAGAGGATTAGAATATCTACATGAACACTGTAATCCTCCAGTGATCCATAGAGATCTTAAGTCATCAAATATTCTTTTGGATTCCAACTTCAATGCAAAGGTAAAAAAACTCTGAATCAGGGAGACTGTCCTACTTTTTCACCAATAATGTTTTATTGTTAAAATTGAGACCAGTTGGTCTCTTATTGAGGCTCTTTATAATCAATAATATGTAATATATTGTTGATTTACAATTTTTCATTATTGATCTATTGTATAACTCTTTAATTCCTTATTTCATACATATTTTGACATTTTGTCTTGATTCAGCTCTCTGATTTTGGTCTTGCTGTAACTGCTGGGGCCCAAAACAAGAACAACATTAAGCTTTCTGGCACTTTGGGTTATGTAGCCCCAGAATACCTTTTAGATGGTATGCCAATTGAGCTCACTTATTACGTGTTGATTTCTGTTGCTCTCTGATCTGTTCATTTAATGTTTTTTGTGAACCCTGCTGAACTTGATAATGTGCATATTCTGGTTGCTATAAACTTTTGTGTAAATCTTTTCTTCCATTCTTTCTTTTCCCCTGAATTTATCTGGTGGACTTTTAAGGTTGGCTAATTTGCTTCAGGTTATAGACCTATCATAAGTGATATTTATGTCAACTTATATTAGTACACTACATTATTTTGGACAATCAGAATAGCACTGGAAATATCCTTTGGTACCTCAGGGTTTCATCACCTTGAATTCCAATTTAGTTCATTAGCAATATTGACCTGGTGCTTATTCATTCAATCAAAATATGAGAAATTACATTTCACCAAAGTTGATCATATTGTCAAATTTTCAGGTAAACTGACAGAGAAAAGTGATGTCTATGCTTTTGGAGTTGTACTTTTAGAACTCCTAATGGGAAGAAAGCCTGTGGAAAAGATGGCACCAGCTCAATGCCAATCTATTGTCACATGGGTATGTTTTGTTCTAATCCCCATCTAGTCTGGAAAGTTTATAGGAAATCGACAATCAGATCCCTAGTTTTATTGCTTGAAACTTAAATTGCTGCTTATGAAATCTTTAATGTCATTTCATGTTTCACTATTTGCTCCATGCAGGCCATGCCTCAGCTCACTGACAGATCAAAGCTTCCAAACATTGTTGATCCCGTAATCAGGAACACAATGGATCTGAAACACTTATACCAAGTATGAACTAGAAACCTTGTATTTTCTTCACTAGTAAACATTGTTGTCTTCTTTACTTAATCAACTGCAATATTATTGTGTAGGTTGCTGCTGTAGCTGTTCTGTGTGTGCAACCAGAACCAAGTTACCGGCCATTGATAACAGATGTACTGCACTCCCTCATCCCTCTTGTTCCTGTTGAACTTGGGGGGGCACTGAGAGTTACAGAATCTTCACATCCAGTTGGCCCCAAACCCACTGCTAACTGATTGTGCAAGTTGAACATGAAATTATTAAGCATGTTTCATGGGGCAGCACCATGTCAGGATCTTCAGATGCTTAGAGCACAGATTGGCAATTTCATGAGTCTCAGTTGCTCAAAACATGGTTGATAATATTGCATCTGCTGGAATGTAATCTTTCCAAGTATTCCTGGTTATTTGCTCGTGTGATAATTTTTCTTTGGAAATGGGGAAGATTGAAGTTGGTCCTGTAACAGAAGAAAGGTCTTGGCTCCTATACAAAATTGTAAATTGAAGCAAAGTGAATTAGTTGTTAAATACCTTCCGGAAATTACCTGTGCTGATGAGTAACAATATCAATATTGAGCAAATCTTACATTTCTGCAAATTCAGTTTTGAGAGCTGAAATAATTACTGTTGTTC
>NW_010729303.1:155369-196259 GCF_000365185.1 Nelumbo nucifera
CTAATGGGCTGAAAGGGGTATTCCAGATATGGTTAGTATCATTAAATTAGGCTCCTCTCTCTCTCTCTCTCCCTCCCTCTGGTAAGCAACCGAATCATTCCCCAGGATACATCCAAAAAACTGCTACCAACCACCCTCATTTTGAGCTTTGGAGCTAAACCCTGATAATTTGGATAAAGCTTATTTTAGATGAGAATCTGTCTCCCCACTCCCACTCTGTCTTCCCTTGGATCCTTTTTGGGTTGTCAATAAAATATTGGGATGAGGTCATTTCAGTTTTTCTTGAAAAGAAAACTGACAAATCTATCTAAGTGATGCCTTGATGGTGGTGTGGGATCAAATGCCATTCAATTTTCAGGTGACATCGACATAGTTGGCTGATTCTATCTTCTTTTGTATGATACCATGACACACTATGAAGATTGGTATGACTCCTTAGTCCTTACAACCCAGAAAACAGAGAAGACAGTACTGCAAACCTGGAACTTGATCATGAGCTGGGAATAGCTAATTAATTTTCTTCTGTTGCTCCCTTTCAGTTTTCACCTGTGTGGAATAGCTTATGGATGGGATGATTAATCATCCAATCCAATTGAAATGATATTTAAGATCTCCTTGGCGGAGTCCACTGAGAGACTTGGTTGGATTGGGTCAGACAGGGGGGCCATCCCTCAACAGTCACCATACACGTTTAGAACTAATGCTTTTGTCTCTATTTGACGAAATGGTGTAATCATATTGGGCACGGCAGGGCTCATGAGCAAGCCTTTTTAACTGCTAATAATACAGTTGGGGATTTGTATGAAATTCGGATTTAATCCTCACAAGATCGTCCTCACACCCTCCTTACAGTCCCTTTCATCTGTGCAATTTGGGGATATCTCTAAGGCTGCAACTTGGGACGGGTTAGTCCTAACCCAACTCGAAAAGTTGGGTTGGGTTGGATCGAGTTGATGCTTAGATTAGGGTTAGGGTTGAAATTTAATGAATCTGACTTTATTTTGGATTGGGTTAGGGTTGACCCCTTGGGCAATCCAACCCAACCCAAATCTGACTCTAGTACATATACACCATCATATACTATAATTTATTTCAATTAAGATAAGCACTTCACTTAATCCTAATTGAAAATACTAAAACCTTGATAACATATTTTATGTTTTTTGAATATTTTATTCTTTGTCTCCTCTTTGTTGTTTGCCACCCATAGCTTGCTGCCCGTAAAAAATCTATTATAAATCACCATAATAAGCTATAGTCATTTCAAATACTTTTTTTCCTGAACTTTATACTTAAAGAACCAATAAAAACATCAACAAACAAATACTAATAAAACATAAGATTAATATATGTAATGAAAGTTGAGTTAAGATCTAAGATTAAGAAGTTCTACGAGATTTTAAGGGATGGGAAGAAGGTTGGGTTGGGCCCAACCAGAAGTTGACTTTGGGTTGGGTTATGGTTGAAGGAATTCAGTTAGGGTTAGGGTTGGCCTCAACCTGACCTAACCCGGCTCGACTTGCAGCCCTAGATATCTCCCTACTAATAAAATTTAGGAAAAATTCCCGATTAATACCCTATGATTTGGGCCTAGTGCCATTTTGGTCCCTGAACTTTAAAATGTGATAATTCAATACCTGGGCTTTCAAAACATGCAAATCATTACCTACTATTAACTAGTCCGTTAACCAGCCGTTAAGTGGCATTTGAAAAGACAAATACCTTTCAAGTGTCATCTAATTCTCTTTATCAACAATCAAAATGTTGATAAAAATTGAACAGTCACAAATCCTTGCCTCTTTACCCCAACTTTCTTGAATAGAACTAGTAAGGATTTGGGACTGTTCATTTTTTATCAACACTTGGATGGTTGATAAAGAAAATTAGATGACACTGTAAGGGAATTTGTCTTTTCAAGTGCAACTTAAAGGTTGGTTAACGGATTGGTTAACAGATGGTATTGGATTGGTACGTTTTGAAAGTTTGGGTATTGAATTATCGCATTTTAAAGTTCAGGAAAGTGGCACTAAGCCCAAATTACAAAGTACTAATATGGAACTTTCCCAAAAATTCAAGTACAGAGATATTCCCGATGCAAGGCATCAAAAGTATGTGAGGACGGTCTTAACACAATTTTGTGAGGATTAAGATTCAAAGTTTCCATATGATACATTCCATATCAGGTGTATCGTATTGGGAATTGCTCAAAAGCCCAAATAAAGGGTGTTTCAGACTTGATCATTTTCAAGGGGTGGGCATGCTTAAAATGAGTTCACATCTCCGCCCCACAACACATCCCTGTTGTGTATTAGGAACATCTCCCTATGATGACATCATCAGTTCTGGTACTATCATCGGGAGATGTTCCCAATACACGGCGGGGATGTGTCGTGGGGCGGAGATGCGAATTCGCTTAAAACTAATCCCTTGACCTATTTTGAAAAAGATTTATGTTATTAAGTAATGAAACAACCAATACATCTTTTGGCAGCTTGGTGTGCTTCGATCTGTTGCTTGCAAGCTGTGCATAATTGCTATGCAACCAATGATGAGAGAATATATCTATATTCCTATGAAAAACTTTAGCTGTTGAGAGTGATTTTGGGAAAGTCACGTTACCATGAGAGTGGGTAAATTAGTAATTGTCGCTTATTTTATTTTAATAAGAAAGAAAGACATGAGAATGAATAGGTGAACACACCCATCCTAAAAATGCTCTCAACAACCTATGTTGTTGGCCCCTAACATTCAAAGTTATCCCATGCAAGAATTGAAGTATCGATATCGGGTATCGTATCGGGCCACTCGGATATGGATATGAATATGCTTTGGAAACGTATGGATACGGACGAAAAAATATGGATACGCCGAAAAATGCATATAAATTCCACAAATATATTAATAACATTATTTTTAAGATTAAAATAGTCATAATTAATGTATAAATACATAAAAAATGTATATTCTAAAGGTATATATGAAAAATATACTACAATTAATATAGTGGGATGCATAGAAATCATAAAATTTTATTGATATTGTATCAATCAAGAATCCTAGAACATATTATATATATTTTTTACAAATTAATACATGCACAAAGCTATTATTATGTTATTTTCTATTGAATTTCAAGGCACAAAACATATGCAACTATTATATGTGAATTACTATATCGATTATKTTATAGTGGGATGCATAAGAATCATAAAATTTTATTGATAGTGTATCAATCAAGAATCCTATAACATATTATATATTTTTTTTACAAATTAATACATGCATAAATCTATTATTATGTTATTTTCTACTGAATTTCAAGGCACAAAACATATGCAACTATTATATGTGAATTATTGTACGGTTATTTTCTAATTTAGTATTTTTAATTTTTAATATTAACCAAAATTCAACTAAGATTAATTCTCAAATGTTTAGTTAACAATATTTTTATTTTTGTAAACAATAAACACGTTACTATAAAATGTAATTAAAATATAAATTAAAATTTTGTAAAAATATATAATATTAACTTAAAATATATCAAATATATTAAATTTTCTAAGGAACACATCATATGAAAATTCATAATTCTTAACTACTAAAATAATTATTCCATTATTAATATTTTGATTTCCATAAATTATATTCTTGAGGTTTTTGTAAATAATATTATTTTTATAAATAATATATATAATTATATTTAGTTCAAGTTAAAATATTAAATAATATTTTATAAAATTTTAAGATACATATCATGTTCAAATTTATAAATATTAAGTACTAAAATAATTATTCTATTATTAATATCTTTATTCGTATAAATTTCTTGAGATTAAACAAATGTTTGATATAAATGTGGATTTAAGAAATTATTTATTCTATTAGTTTATAAAATATTAGTTTTGAATATTATTTTTTTATTTTGTTGGAATTGCTAAACACATATGTAATTTTTCTGCATTACATGTGGACACTATAATAGAAGAAAGTTATTTTATTTCATTAAATTTCATAAGATGAAAAGTGGCCTAGTGGATCAAGTGTGTGGTTAAGGCTTTAACGTTGGGTGATTTGTTTTTGAATCACTCCAATCGCATTTTTTACAAATAAATGCGTGCGCGAGAAACACGTCGATTCGTATTGTTCCGTATTGGTGCATATCGGTTGATACAACACGATATGGGTCGATACGCCCCGTATTAGACGCATTGTATTGATATTTAAATCCTTAATCCCATGTAGTGTGACTTAAAAAAAAAAAAAAAAAAAAAACATAATTCATTACACACAACCTTACGAGCAAGAATCCTAAAACACGCCCAAGAATCTTTCACTTGGCAAATTTAGCTTACACAAAGACCCTTAAATATGTGTATAACTTGACCCATGCCCATGTTCCTCTACTTCATGTATTCATGTAATAAGTTTTTGGTCCAAACCGAAACGGCCCTGCAGATGTGCAAAATAAGCTCTTTTTATAAGTATGTTTGAAATTTAAAAAAAAAAATTAAAAATTTGAATGGCTACTATTAATTGGATAGGACTAGGGTTCTATTTGAATTTTGGGTTGTTGGTTTTGCCCAATTTAATTAATTAAATGCATCTTTCTTTAATTAGTAAAACTTAAATATCAACTAAAGAATAAAGATATAAATTAACATTATATAAATCAAAATGAACTTTTATAACCTACACCAAAACAGACAAGTATCTATTTTATATATATTATAGATAACATTTAGGTGGTTACTTTTGTTAGAATAAGACATAATTAAGTTATTATTTAGTAAAATAACATTAAGGTTGAAAGCTATTAGGTGGGCCTTGACCCAATGATTGGACTGTTGCATTTTAGAATTGGTGACTAAGGTTCAAATCTTGGAGAGCGTGTGCATCTATCTCTCTCCCATACCCTATATTGGTGGGAGCCTTGTGCACTATGCTTAATTAAGAGCCATTTTAATAATGGTTGAGCTTATAAGAATTTTATTCCTCAGCCTCTTATTTATTTTTGATTTTGTATCAAAACATTTATCATATCACCCCATACAAGTCATAAAAGTTAAATCAGAATATCATTATCATATATTATAAGGTTACAATTACTGGAATCAAATTAATTGGAATGGATTCTCATTTGGAGAGAAAGAGAGAAAATGACCATTCCCTCAAATAAGGAAAATGCTATTTTACTAAAAATGGAAATAAGATTCAGGTTCTACCCAAGCAATCAAATTGTTGCTAGACACTATTCCGGCAAATCAAATGAATCCTTATATCGTTATCATCTTATCTTAAATGTATGATGAAGTTTTTAAATCCACACATGACACGACGTCAACTACGCTCAAAGGCTTAAGGTCCTGAATGGCCTGGAGAAACCATAGCTTTCAAAAGAGTCGACTTAGAAAGATGCCACCAGGGAAAAGAAGCATAATTGACATTTATTGCACTTATTATTTGAGGGAACATGGAATGCCTTAGCAAATCCTCTTCCACCGGTTGCACCTAATCACCAAGTCGCAAACCAAACACTAGCTAATTCGTGGCATTGATAATCAATACATCTCAAGGATCATACGTGTTAATTCTTACTTAGACTTCGACACAAGGCTTTATTGCAAAGTGCCAACTGTTTGGTTGGTAAGGTCTGTTGTTACCTGTGGCGGAGACTTGGGAGTTGGGATTGAATCCCCTCAGGATCCGGATCACCTACGAACAAAACACGTTCCAACTCTTAAGTTGGTGGAGGGTTGGAAGTTGGAACGTGTTTTGATGGCAGAAAATCTCGATTCCTCCCTCGGGGATGATAGGCTAAAATATGATTTATTAGTAAGTCAGAATAAAATAAAATCTTTATCCTTTGGATTTATAAGTGGTTCGTATTATAATCTGGCCTTGATAGCACTATTAAATTAAACTAAAATTGATTAAGATATTATATTAACAATAAAATTAACTAAAAAATAATTTCTATGTTGTGTATCATGAACAAAATGAAGAGTTCAATTATGGTACATTCATACGTTAAATCCAATTCTCGATTAATCACATTAAAATAAAAATGTACTAATTTTTCATTGGTTCATGTTTCAGAAAATGTATTTTCTATTTATTAAAATGGAATGTACTAAATTGGCACTTCTTTTTCTTTTCAATTGCACTTATTTTTTTCTGATTTTTTAAAATTTAAAATTTAACAAAATAACTCAAGTGGCCAATTACCTTTAAAACTTTTAACTCTCTCTTAGCACCCACTTTTTTGTTCGGTCCCTTCACCCTACCTCTTTGTATCCCCCTCTTAAACTCCAAAAACTTAGAAATACAACCAGTTCAACTTGAGACTTTTTAAAACCTGAAATACCCTCCTTTAACACAATCTACAAGGCAAAACAACCTTTAGATCAACATCAACATCCAATCAAATATCATTCCAGACTTGAAAAACTATAACTTAGTTATACATCGATTTTCGTAACTAAACTCCAAAGATCCACCGTTCATCATGTCAACCCCTTTCAAACGGCCCCGATCTATACAACATTCAAACTCCAACTTCTCAAAATCAAATCCAACACACCCATCACCTCAAGACCACTAAGAATCAATCAACTAGTGAATCACACCATAAATCTACGATAAGCAACCGCAAAAACATTAAGATCCCATTCCGATGGCCCTGAATGATTACCAAGATCGACCATATCGTTCTCAAATCAGAACCATCCACTTGACTCATCCCCTTAATCCATGCCTACCTACCAAATTGTAGCTCAAAATTCACTCGTTTGACCCCTCATCGAGCCTATGTCCTATTTTAGTAAATCTTATTAATTAGAGCTTATCATCTAACATCCCAACTTCACATGACAAATCAGACCTTACCACTATATTCGGAGACCTAGAAAACCCCAACACATCAAATTTCATGACCAAACACCTCCATTTGACCGTTGAAAAAATAAGATTTCATTTCAAGCCATTCATTGATTGAAAAATCATAAGCTAAGACCATGATCTGAACTAAAACAACCAATTTACACCTTTGATCAAAGATCCATCACTTCCATTAAATTCAGGACATCTAGAAGTGCCAACCCACCGGATTTCATCCCAAAATTCCCCCGTTTGACCCTTCATCAAACAAAGATTATATTTCAATAAATCTTGTTGATCCGAACTTGTTAGCCATAGATTTCAATCATCCTGAGCCTATTTGATCAATTAGACATCACCAATTTGTTCAAATACCCAAAAAAACCCTAGAACATCAAATTTCACATCCTAATTCACCCATTTGACCGTTAAACTAGAAATATACCATTTTGACGCACCAGATTAACTTGCCATGTCATATGTCCCAACCTAAAGCCTCAAAAGGGTGATGGCTGATGTCAGACCCATTCTTGACCCATTAGAACACCTGGACCAGTGAAATAGAGCCTAATATGCTTAAAAAGCTCAAAATTCCAAACAGACCCCAACTTAAGATCAATAAAAAACAAAATGGCTTTTAAAAGTTCATCAAATTTACGTTTTTTGCCACTATCAGCCCCAAATACGGGGCTGCAACGTCTGACACACTCTAAGCTCCCATTGTATGCACAAAACCCATGAAAATCATCCTTAAATTGAAGACAAGGTTTCACCAAACAGGAAAGCCTAACTGGACACCTATTTCTTTAAAGAATCTTTACCTATTTATAGGAAAAATCTTTGTGGAATTTCAAGCATTGTAGTTGAGTGAATTCAGACTTGACCCCCCTTCCATTCTCTATAAATACTAATCTAATTTAAGCTCAATAAGGGAGGGACTGAAGGGAGGAAACCTGAGAGAGATCCCTAGAGAAAGAAAGAGAGAGAAGGGGGAATGGTAGTTTTCCAACTTTTGTAACACCCCATTCTACTTGAAATCCCGAAATCCTTAAAGCCAAGCTCAAGCCTCATCCCCTACTTTCCAAACTTAACACTAGAAGCGTTCATCCCATCTCCTGCCTTGCTCAAGTTTCATTTGAAGTCCTTTCAGTTGCTGGAGAGTTGGTTTCAAGGTTGTACACAAGAGGTAAGCCTCCCATTCAACTCTCTCTGCTTTTAGTTTATTTTCAAATTGCTTAAAGTCCTAAAATCTTGAAAAACTTGCATTCATAGCTTCCTCCAAATTGAAAAAAAGAGGTAGAGAAGTGAGGGTCTTAGGGAAACTAGTACTTAAGACTCGATAACATCATCTCAAATCAATTATAGGCGAAGTTGGGAACATTTTTGCTAGATTTCAGGAGTTTTGAACAATCTTTTTAATTTGTGTTTTTCCAGAATTTGAGCCTAAACTTCTCCCATTTTGGGCTGCTACAGTAGCTTGGAGAGAGGGGTGCCTAACACTTTCCCTCTCCCAATCCTTTGAACCCAAAATCTCTCAGTTATGTGCTTCCCTTGGTTAAGGAAGGAGTCACTATCAAAGGCTTAATTCGAATCTTTCCAAACCCGAAAATGAGGGCCCATTTCCTCTAAAAAAATGGGTGGCAACTCCAACTCTTTGAACTGGCCATGAACTTCTTGGAGCTCACACTCTCTTCATTAACTCACCATTCAATCTTTTAATTATCACTTATTAATTATATGCCATTAACTCTCTTTCCTTTAATAAGTCATGCCACTAATTCTCTCTTCCCTCTATTACTCCATTAAATTGCCTAAAATTCATTAATTATATCTATGTCTATATCCATTTCAGTTTAATTATAACTTTAAATACATTAGATATATTTACATTAAAAGTATAATTATTAATAAAGATTAATTATATTGAAATGGAGATTTTCAATGATACATCATTAGGCTAACTAATCTACTTCCATTTTAAAATAGTTAATTTTGAGTTAATTAATCAAGTAATTTGCATTTCAAAATAAATATTATTTTACTTTACTCAACAAATAAAATCAGTGTTTTAAAAATGATCTTGGAGGCTGAATAGTTTTTGCTTCTAGGTCATAGGTTATCGATCAATTGTCTAGGTTGGATGAGTCAAACCATGACACATCATCCATCTATAAATGTAGAATATAAGGTCTATTTGTTTTTAGTTTTTAATAAATATAAAAGTCAAAAATTAAATTTTAAAGCCAACAATTGAGGTTTTTTATTTGGTATAGTGGGGTTGCAAAGATTGCACAAAGTTTTATCCAAAACAAAGAAAAAGATAATCCCCAATCAAACAACTAAGCACAAAGCTAAATTCTTCAGAAGTTTTCAATGCATTATATATATTGTAACATGTAACCTAATGGCTATGTCAAAAGGGTCAACGGTTCAATCACGCAGGTCAAATAGGGTGAGTTTTAAAAAACCCATAATTAGAAATAAGGTTTTTTCTTGAAGGCTAATTAGAAATGAGGTTGAGTGATGGTTTGAATGATTCAACCATTTGAGTTAATGACGAGTTCAAAACATTGAGTGAAACATCATAAAAGTTATATTCCATTTGAAAATAATAAAAATTAATTAACCATAGCAAAAATAATTTAATAAGTTTTACTTAAATAAAATAAAATAATTATTAATTATTATTGATAAAAAATATTTGTTAACATAATAGAAATAATTTAATTAGTAAAAAAGAATAAGATAAATTAAAAACTAATATCAATTTAAAATTAATATAGAACAAATGCAAAACTATATAACAATTATTAGTTTCATAGTTATTTTTATCTAATTTAAAACCAACTTAAGTTCCATTGAAAAATAAAAGCTTAATATAGTTAATTAAATGTAATAAGGATTAATAAAAACAATATATATATATATTAAATATAATTTATTTAATTTAAAATCAATTTAAATTCCATTTAAAAATAGGAAAAAATATAAAACTTCTAGGGATTTTCTAACAATCCTATGTAACTCCTTATGTTTTGACAACAAAAACCTCTCCTTTTATTTTGATAAAAAAGGTGCAAAGCCTTCCTTTCATTAGCATTCCAAATAAAAATGCTGATGTAATGTATTAATTTTTTAAAATACCAAATTTACCTTTAGCCAAATTCATTCACATGTAAATTTACTAAATACCTTAAAAAAGATTTGCTTCCTTTTATTTCACTTTGGCCTTTTACCTAACTTCATCCAAAAAGATTAGGGAAAATTACTCTTTGAAAGTTGTGTGACAAAATAAATTAGTGGAGGGTAAAGTTGAAACTTTAAATTGTGTACAATAATGCTTTTACAATGACAAGGATATTTTGGTAATTTCATTGTCTTTGTTATTGAAAAGCCAAGTGAAAGGAGGTATTTGCACTTTTTTTTTAAAACCATTAGGAAGGGTCAGACACAAAGGTGTTTATAGATATAAGAGGAGGGTTTTTTATAATTTTACCTAAAAATAGTGTAAAAAATAATAAACCAATAAAAATTAATAAAAAACCAACATTAAGATACAAAAATTAGTACAAATTTATTTAGAGCATAGGAAATTGGCTACTCTCACTAAAGCACAAATTAGATTGTGATCTAATAATTAAACTAGACATAAGCCAAAAAATAATACTTGAACTGGGCTTAATTGGAAATATCATAGAACTCAATCCTTAATTTTGCTTATAAATAAAGCCCACACATCGCATGGGTCTGACTAATAAGCTGTAGGTCTCATGTGAACCCTAGCTACTTTGCCCCATTCCTGATACCCCTATAATCTTTAGACTGTAGTATGTAATTTTACCCCCAATTGAAAAAAAAAAACAATTTTGATAATATATACAACACAAATATTTAAATCAAGTTAGATTGGATTAGGTTGGATACACATTTGATCCCGTTATAAATGAATCTAACTAGGAATTATGACCTCTTAAATTATCATATTTGATTTTTTTTTGGTAAAAAAAGATACTCATTCCATTGAAATAAAATCACTAACAGAGTTCATACAAGATTTATCATAATAGAGAAGCTCTCTAAAACAAGAAAAACGAGAAAACAGGCTGGAATGATGGGGTAGGTTGGGGCTGAAAAAACAAGAAAACGAGAAGCTCTCCAAACTTTCCTCTGATGGTATTTGCTCCCAAAAAAGATGAGGTGGGCTGGGGCTGAAAAAACTTCAATGGGTAAATGAAGCAAATATTGCAAAACTAGGATGGAAGATTTTCAAAAATGAAGATAATTTATGGGTCAATGTGGTAAAGCACAAATATTTGAAAATAATTTTTTTTTTGAACTGTTAGTATTAAAAAGGGAATCTCTTGGGCTTGGAGAGGAATCCTCTAGTCAAGGGAAGTCTTGAAAAGAGGAATAGGGTGGAAGTTGGAAAATGGTAAATCAATTTATTTCTGGAATGACAAATGGGTGGGAAATTCACCCCTTGTAGAAGAAAATAATGATGGAAACATTGAGAATCCGGAGTTAATGGTTAGTGAATGTATTGACGATCGGTGGAAAGTTTGAAGAGAGGAAAAGGTAATAGAAATTGTTTCTACTTTTTCCTGGCAGAAAATTAGATCCATCTTTATTCCCTCTGTGAATAAGGATGATGAACTTATTTGGAGATTGGAACCAAAAGGTAATTTTTCCATTAAGTCGGTTTATATTTCTAAAGTAATGGAAAATAGAGACACCGATGATTCATTTAATTGGAATTCTAAAGTTTGGAAGCTATGCTGTCCCCCTAAGCTGAAATTGTTTCTTCTTCTTTTAAGAGGTAGGCTTCCCTCTAGGGAGTTTTTGAAGAAAAAGAGGTTTAATTTAGAGGACACTTGTGATACATGTGGTGAGTTAGAGGATATCAACCATATTTTCTTCCAGTGCACCTATTCTAAACAGATTTGGATGATGGTTTACCCTAACATTGATAGTCCAAAAGATGAAGATGGAAATATAAGAAAGATTGGTGGGAGAGAGTTTTGAACCACAGATAGGAATTTAAATTAGAAAAAAAACGGCTTTTATATTATGGTTCATCTGGAAGAATAGAAACAAAAAGATTTTTGAAAAGTTGGAGACTCCCCCTCAGGTTTTGGAGAAAGCAAGAATGGCTTTTTATGAGAATGTAAAAGTTCATCAAATTGAACTCGTTAGAGAGTGTTCTAAGAAGTGGCGACCGATTATTTGGAAATCCCCAAAATGCAACACAATCAAAATTAATTTTGATGCATCTTGTATAAATGGTTTCAATTGTGTTGTGAGGACCATTGCTAGAAATTATGATGGGAAAGTTTTAGATATAAAGGCATATTTTTTGGGTGAAGCCACAATAAATATGGCTGAGGCTTGGGCTGCATGGGAAGCCCATAATATGGCTTTAAACTTCAAAGATTTTCCCATAATTATAGAATGGGACTCCAAGCTCGTCATTTCCAGTCTTCGTGGAGAAACTCAACCGTCGTAGAGTATACAAAACATCATTGAAGACTGCACTACTTTGAAGACCCAGTTCGCGTTTGATTTAGAGTACCGGCATGTCTTTTGTGAGGCGAATCAAGCTGCTGATTGGTTTGCTCATCAGGCCCAATTCAGTCCTTCAGACTCCTTAAATTTTAATATCCAGGATCTCCCTCCCCCGCTAGGTTTTATTTGTAATTGTGATTCTTGGGATATGCTACCCCGAGGCTTGTGTAGCACTGCTTGGATTTAAAAAAAAAAAAAAAGAAAAAAAAAAAAGAAAAAGAAAAAGAAAACGGGCGGGGGGAATTTGAACCCAGAAACAGATTGGGCTTTAGAATTAGCAAGTAAATGGGCACCGCTACTAGAAACTCGATTAACATAAACCCAGCTCACACTATCAAAACCTGAAGCTTCCTGTAAAATGTCTTCAAAGAGATGTCTGAATGCTTTTCGAAACTCTTTGTTTAGAGAGAAGACATGAAATTGACATTATCACACTTTAGCAATAGCTTACAAACCAGCTCTTCTCGCTAAATACTCAACAAAATCTAGGAAAATTAGAAATTGGTTGAGTTGCAATAAAGGATTCATTCAAAAATGTTATTAAGATTCAATACCCATCATGAATTCCATTTAAAAAACTTCCATTCGTCCAAACAAAGGCAAAACGTTCGTGGGGGGCGCTGCTAGGGATGAAAGAATCCCCACTAATCATTGAAGAATCATGGGCTGGTATTTTTGTGGAAACCACTAGCCTCAAGTCTTGCTGAATCTTGTGATCATGATCAAGCACCAAAGTTGGATTAGTCTCCAAGTTATCAAAAATAAAACTGTTTGATCTAGTCTAGATACAACAACATAGAATTAGGGATGGCAATAAGGTGGGTTTGGGGAGGGTTTTGTAAATTCTAGGCCTTATCCACTTCCCTAAACCTCTCAACCTGTACCTGCCCCAAAACCCGTATGGGGATTAGAGAATCCAAACCCTCCTTGTACATGAAAATAAAATGCCCTCCCCAACCTTACCTCCCCACATTCAAGAAAAGGGGTGGGTTGGGTTTAGAAGCCACATCTAATTTCCTATTATTTCTTGTTATATATAAGCAATAAATAAGTAAAATAATACAAATAAACAACAAGTTTTTCAATTAATTTGATTAAGACATAAAAAACACAAGCTATCAATTATCATTCATATAAAATTCAAAATATTATTAAATTTAACACCTAATATATAAAGTTTATATGCTTTCCAATAATGTGTAGGTTGAGGAGGGTCAGGTTTAGCCTAATATTGTACCTTATCTGTACTCGTATGGGTTGTAGAATCTCAAAACCCATCCTTTAAACAAAAAAAAAAGACCTGCCCTGGGATCAGGTGGGGGCGGGTACCCACCGGGTAGGGTTTGCCATCCCTACAAAGAATAGCAAAAAGGAGTAAGCTATTGTTAATTTCCACTTGCTCAATGTGCTACTAGTAGAAGGGCTCGCAAAAGCTAAATTATTGTATAGGAGAAATGAATTTGCAAAAGGTAATTTTTTAATTAATAGTTTTTAGGAAAAAGACTTACATAAAATAAGTAGAAATTTATGGATAATAATATATTCAATTTAATAAAATAAATAAATAAATAAATAAAATTTTCATATTTGAAGTCAAATTTAATATAAATAAATTAATTTTGTTGTTAAATAAAATACAAATATTTTTTTTCTCAATTTCTTGGCCTAACTTTGGGCTTTATATGGGGGTCGAGCTTGGGCTCAAGATCTAGGCCCGATGGTCCGGTCATGCTTAGGCTTGGGCCTGATTATGTTCCGTTGATATAAAGGCAAAGCCTAGCATGGCATATGAATAGGTTTAATCCCAACCCCGAGGTGGAGACAGGGGGACCCCAAGGAGCCATGGCCCCCCTATGGCCCAACAAATCCCCACTCTTCATGTATATTTTCCCACTCCTCCACTCCCCACCCCAACGATTTCACCCCCAATGGCCATCCATATTTATTCCCCCTACCCCCTAATCCACTTAAATTTTGGCACCCCTCATATAAAAAAATTCCTAGCTTTCCTCCTGCCCAACTTAGACCTAACCTATTGATAGACCTAAATTACCTCCCCCCAATCCACTTAGATTTTAGTCCCCTCATAAGAAATTCCTAGCTCCGCCCCTGCCCAACACAAACCTAACCTATTGATAGCCCTAAATTATTAGGCTCGGGGAGAAAGAGAAATAATTTGTTAGTAAAATAAATTATTAACTAATTGAATAATTTAGTAAATAAATATAAATCTATTAATAATAATTTACTTAATTTTGTAAAATAAATAAATCAATTAATTATTATAATAAAATAAATAAGTAACTATTTATTTATTATTGAAATATGACTAGTCCAAGTTATCTAGAACCAAACCCAACCCATTGGCAACCCTAAATATTTGGTGCATGTTGAATTAAATAAATAAAAATGATGGATAATAATATTTTTAATTTAATAAAATAAAACAATAAATAAATAATTAAAATTTTCACTTCTGAAGTCAATTTAATATAAATAAATCAATTTTGTTGTTAAATAAAGAATACAAATCTTTTTTCTCAATTTCTTGGTCAAGCTTCGGGCTTTATATGGGGGTTGGGATTAGGCCTGAAAACGGTATTCAAAAATCCGAAATTTGACACCATCGAATCGAATTCTCCATTATAGATTATATATAATGTATAAATAAAAAAAATTTGAGATTCTCCATTTTCGAATCTCCTTTCTCATTTTGCATTGAATCACGCAAACATGAAACATTTGAATCTCTGTATCTGTCTCCAATCTCCATCTCCTTCCAAACCTTAACCCTCCCTTCACCG
Source organism: Nelumbo nucifera (assembly GCF_000365185.1). The sequence continues at coordinate 170,615 of NW_010729303.1, forward strand.
CTGCCACTCGAGCAACCACACCGGCCACATCAACGACTTGACGGTCGAGTACTGGTCACCGGCCATCGCCCCTCATCCTCTACCTCTCCCCAGTTCTCTCTCATATCTCATATAATAACCTTCTCCTCTATCTCTCCTTTTTCAAATCCCGATTCAGCATCATAGCCGCCTGAGCAACCACCATCACCAACAACAACGTCAATGATAGTAGTCGAGTGATAGTAGTCTCAACGGCAACCACCATCATCGGCGGCAATCATCATCTTCTCCTCTATCTCTCCTTCGTTGCACTGCCATCGTCGGTTACAGTAGTCTTGTCTCTAAGACTACAACCCAAGATAATATTGCGAGAGTGCCAACATTCCAGCATCACCGCATCACCAACCACCACTGCCATCGGTCAAATTTGAATCGAATCGAATCGAATATTCGATTTGATAATCGAAATCGAATTCGAACTAAAATATTTGATATCTGTCGGATATCGAATCTAATTCGAATATTAGTGTTCACAATTGGTTTCAAATTTGAATCTAGCCTGATTTGATTCGAATTCAATCCGTTTACAGGCCTAGTCGGACTTGGGCTCAAGATCTAGGCCTGATGGTCCAATCATGCTCAAATTTGGACATGAATATGTTCAATTGATATAAATGCAAAGGCCACATCCCGATGTGACCTATGAATAGGTTTAATCCCAAACCCATGGGTGGAGCCAAGGGGACCCAAAACCTACCTATTGATAGCCCTAAATATAGGACTATCAATGGATCGGGTCTGGGTCGAAACTAGTTGGAACCAAAAAATGACCCAACATGAAATGTCGAGGACCCAAACCCGACAGGGTTTGTAATTTTTGGACAGGAACCGAACCAATTGGTTCTCGAGATAATCGGGTCTAACCTGATAGACCCGATTATAATAGATAAAAAATAAATATTTATGTATAATATATATTAAATGTTCTATATATATTATAAGTATAGTATGTATATAATTTATTTATTTAATATATTATACATTATATATAATCTATAATCTATAATATATAATGTATAATGTATAATATATTAAATAAAACATATATATATATATATATATATATATATATATATATATATATATTCTAAACTGATAGTAATTAGGACCCAGAATTGGCCCATTGGTTCCAGTTCTGAGAACTAGAACCGACCCAATCAGTTTGGATCCGTTGGGTTGGACCCGACCCATTGATCCCTACCTAAATATTGGGCTCAAGGGGAGAGAATAATTTGTTAATAAATTATTTCTAAATAAATACATAATTTAGTAAAATAAATAAATAAATGTCTATTAGAATCTCTCTCAATGTCAAATCTCCTTTGTTTTACTGATTTATAAATAATTTATTTAATTTTATTAACTAAATAAATGCTTATATAATAATAATGAAATAAATAATTTAATAAAATAAAATAAATAAATATCTATTAAAATATTTCTCTCAATGTCAAATCTATTTTATTTTATTGATTTATAAATAATTTATTTAATTTTATTATATAAATAAATTCTTATATAATAATAAAAATAAATAATTTAGTAAAATAAATAAATAAATAATTGTCTTTTAAAATCTTTCTCTCAATGTCAAATCTCCTTTATTTTATTGATTTATAAACACTTCATTTGTTTTTGTTAACTAAATAAATGCTTAGATAATAAATAAATAAATGTCTATTAAAATCTTTCTCTCAGTATCAAATCTTTTTATTTTATTGATTTGAAATAATTTATTTAATTTTATTAAATAAATAAATGCTTATATAATAATAAAAAATAAACAAATGAATAAATAAAAGTTGAGATAAAGAATAGGAGGAAAGAGAAAATTAAGCAGAGAAAAGAGGGATGACATTTTATTTTGTAGGATGGCATAATTGTAAATAATTTTATATGGCATTGCTGTAATTTTCAAATATTATAGAGTCAATTACAAGTTGGAAAGTTTGTCTTATATGTCGTAGCCATGTAATTTTTGAATAACATAAGGGCAATTACATGTCAATCATGGTTTGTTTTTATGTGACATTCTTATAATTTCTAAGGAAAAAGGCAAAAGTTACTGTTAGATTCCATTTCTTGCTTCCTCAGGCTTTTTTTCGTACACATTTCGACTTAATATATTTATATAGATTAGAAACCAAGGAGCTAAACCAATGTATCGCTATTCTTGGCTGATTAGAATCAAGTGCCATACCCAAAAAGGAGGCAAACCAATTGGGGCACACTGCATAGCAGTATAGCAAGGCATGATGATACCCATTCAAGTGTTGGCAACTTCCTCCCTTGTGGAAAAGTTATTTGCCCTAGGAAAATAACTGGTACCCATAAAAATAAAATTTCCATGGTCCTCACATAAATCTAAAAAAAGAAAATGGATTTCTTGGTCGCTAGGAACCAAAATTACATTAACCAACTTTCCCTCTCAAAATAAACAAATAAGAATGCCCCCTAAGTATTGGGCTCCATGGTAAAAAAGAACCTCATTTACCCAAGTAAAACCTACCCATCTCACACGTAGTAAGTAAGAAATGCTATATAAATGCATTTACATATGTAAGTAAAAAGGCTATATTATTTACCAGAAAATCAAAAGAACATATGTAAGTAAGAAATGCTACCCAAAAAGCATTTAGCTGTATAAATGCATTTACCTAAATAAATGAAATTTTATAAACAAATGGAGCCTAATAAAGTCATATAGAAAATTCTTCCCGCTAAGTCATTATTTTGATCTACCCTAATTCTCTTGGCCCTTCAACTTACGATTTTTCATCTGCCCTCTCTTTAGTCTCCGCGTGTCACGTACATGCACGTGCCTTGCACGCGAGGGGCTTACAATAGTAATAACGGCAAAAAAACTAAAAATTGCTTATATTTAAGCAACTTCCGGCGTTCCCGCTAAAATCTCAGCACTTCTGTTCTCCATTCCAGATGGAAAACCAACAAACATAAAAAACGGTTCCGTTGGTCGGAGCCCCTCTCTCTCTCTCTCTCTCTCTCTCTCTCTCTCTCTCTCCCTTTCTCTGGATTCCTCTTGGATCCCACCTCCTACCTCAGCTTCTCGCATTACGACCAACACATCACAGCTCCGTCTCCTCCTGTTCATTGGGAATTGATCGAAATATAAATTTGAATAAAGGGGGTGTTCGGCAAAGGAGCTGTATGTTGTTTGGATGTCATTGTCGCCCAAAATGGTTAACAATGAAGGATTGGAGAATGGGTCGGAAGAGAGGAGGATGTTCGAGTACTTTGGTTGGGTTTATCATCTGGGCACCGACACTATCGGTCACGAGTATTGCCATCTCCGCTTTTTGTTTTTAAAGGGTACATACCTTGAGATGTACAAGCGCGATCCTCACGAGAATCCCGGCATTGTAAACTTTCTTCCCCTTCTATTATCTTTTTTCCGCTTGATTGATATTTAATTGGTTTTGGTTATTCATTTTTAGCTCTGGGCATTGAAATTTGATCACGAGAACTACTAAAGATGAGGCGGAATGCGCCAGAATCAGTTAACGAAGTCATCTAAATCCTAGATGTAAAAGATTAGTTCAAAACAGATGTTGATTATCCAAGAAAACGATTACAGAGGAAAGCTTACTTCAAGTAAAGAAAGCATTATTGTGGTCTCAATAATGAGCTTGAATTCTTTATTGTAGCCAAGAAATTTACAGTTACAGAGTGGCATAAGTACAATTTTTTATGTCTTATTGCTTTTGATGGGTTTATGCCCTTCTTGGAAGAGTTAAAGACTCAAAGTTTTGGCCACGTTGTAACCATACTCGCCATTCCTCAAGCATGCCCGAGAAAACAAAAATGCATGCTCACTGTCATGAGACAAAGTATTGTAATAACTGAGGGACTTGGATTGTCTATGCACTTATTAGAAGAGTTAATACTTTGGACATGTTGAAATCATATGACCATTCACCAAACATGTCTGAATAAATGAAAATGCATGCTCACTGTCGTGAGAGTATTGTAGTAACTGAGGCACTTGGATTGTCTATGGAGTACCTGTTAAAATTATGCTATATGTAATAATGATGGGCCACAATACTGCAAGAAAACACAAAACATGTAAAAATATTACTTAGTGAGCCAGCTTTTACTTCCATTCACATGAAATATTTGGCATGCTTCATAGTGGATTTCTGTTCCTCCTTCGCCCGTGGACGTAGGCTATAAGCCGAACCACGTAAATCTGTGTGTGTTCTCTGTCTGTGCTTGTTTCTCTTCATCTCTACTTTTACTTTAGTTTGGGTGCCATTTGAATCTGTTTTCTTGGGTTTTTCCACAACAATGGTTTTCTATGCACATCACTAAGCTATCTAGTCTACTTTCTCTCATTTTATTACCTATTGGAGCTAGGCCTAGGTTCCTTTGAATGACTTCATTTCTAACACTATCCTTTATAGTTTTTCCACTCATTTAACTCAGGATGCACATTTCTGTCGCATTCACTTTTAGGACATATTGCTTCTTGACTGCCCAACACTATACTCCATATATCATTTATAGTCTTGCAACTGTTTTATAAAAATTTCCTTTTAACTCTAGTGGTATTTGCCTATTACATAAGACTTTGGATGCACCCCCCCCCCCCCATTTTGCCAATCCTGCTCTAATTCTATGAATGACATCCTCCTCAATCTCTCCTTGTTAGGAAATATTGAACCGATGTAATGGAAGAGGTCACATGGAGTTATCTCTCGGCCTCCAATCTTAAATGTACCCTGAGTTGCACTCCTATTGTTGTTGTTATTGTTGTTATTGCTATTACATTTATATAGCATATATTCTGTTTTGGTCCTACTTATTTTAAAATCTCCTATTTCCAAGGTATTTTTTCCATGAACGGTGTTACCCTGTCATGGCATGCTTTTGGTTTCATACAATATTTCCAACTTTTGTGACAACACTCTGATTGATAGACTTGAATGTATGTACTAATCATGATCGCGTCTAGCAACCTGTCCAAACCAAGGTTCTAAATGTCAACACGGGCCGATACGCCGAGTGTGTCGGCCTATGTTGGTACATTTTTTTACGTTTTATTTATTTTTTTCGAAACTGGTTTAGAGGGGCCGTTGAAGGCCTGGCTACCCTCTGAACCGGTGGCTGACCCGATACAACCCCTGGAAGGGCGTATCGGTAAGCCATTGACACGATATGTATCGGCCAATATGGGCCGATACTAGAGGTGTAAAACAAGCCGGCACGACACGACCCATGGGTGGCCTGTGGGCCATGCCGCCCTCCCCTGGGATAACTTGGGGGGTCGGCCTAGCACGGCCCACGGCCCAGGCCCATGCGGGCCCGTGCAGTGCCGCGAGCCAGGCTGGCCCGTGGTCCGAGCCTTGGGCCAGGTTGGGCTGTGCATCGAGCCAAAGCTATTTATTTAAAAAAATTGACAAAACTAACAGCAACCTAACAACAAATATACAACAGCATATCTATCAATATATATATATATATATATATATACAACAGCAAACAAGTAACAGCAGTAGTGGGGACCACAATAAAATAACTGACAGCAATATAACGGCACTAATTATTGCTCTACATCTCTTACAATTTGCACATACTTGAACACATTAGTATAAATGAACATTGTGCATGTGTGCACAAATACATAAATACATACTTGGGTGTACCCCCCTGCATACTTATCCTTCCTGTTTTAGGATATTAGTTAAGATGTATATATGCTGTTACATATATGTACTTAAATTCTACTTTTTCTCCTTGTTTACTTAAAATGCCTTCCTTTTTTGAGTGCAGATACCTATCAGGAAGGGTGTCATTGGGCACACTCTTATGGTTGAGGAGCTAGGGCGTAGGAAGGTCAATGATGAGGTAAGTTCACGTATGAATGGTCTTTACTTTCTTTGTTTCAGTGTTATATTTGCATGTTGGATTTTTACAGTTTATAGAGCTTGTGTGCTTTTCTTCACTGCGATATGCTTTCTTAACAATTGAATAGAAAAAAAATGTAACTTCCCTCCCTTCCTCCTCTCTCCTAACCATGTAACTGGATTTTGTCATTCTTTATTTGGTTCTAGGATCTTGGTTTCTCTTTTGTCTGTTTTTATGTGTCTAACAATAAAAATATATCTTTTAAAACTTCTCTAGGATATGTATGTGCTACGCTTTTACAACCAGTTGGATGACACAAAAAAAGGAGAAGTAAGTGATCATATTTTGTATTTTATTTGTTTGTTTCAATTGGTTCTAGAATCTACAACACATAGGCATCAAGTATAGGAACATTTTCTATGTATCTTTTCGTTTTGGAAAAAAGGTCAGATACTGTTTTGGAATTTGCCTTATGTACTAGAATTATTTGCTCGTTTTCTGATAAGTAAAAACTTATGCACTAGAATTATTTGCTTACAGTGCTTGTTAAGTTTTTTCCCTTCCTTTTTCTTGAAAAGGTAAATACAATTTGTATTAATGTGTGGCAGAAAAGAGAAAACAACCATAATCATCACAATGGCAGTCCTCCCAGATCACTATCCAACAGCAGACGCCCTCTATACTGAGTAAAAAGACACCAACAAAGCCCCAAGTGCCAGCCCCAATTGGTCTCTTTACCCCTTAGCCCGAATCAGGTCCAATTTCTCTAGTTGATATAGGTCTTGGGTGGAAATCTCCTGGAATAAATTCTGGGCATCAAGACTGCAATAAAAAATCTCCAAGAAGCCTCAAACAACTGGGCGACAGCATAGGAGAATGATCAGAAACTTATGTCCCCATATATCCTGCTGATCCTAGAGTGTATAGTGTGAGAGAAGAAGAGAAAATGAAGGGACCTGCTCTGATACCAAGAAGGAAACTAGAACGACAATAAATTAATGTTTAATCAAAGAAAACAAGTAGGAAATCAGAGAGGAGAGTTCAGTTTAATGGAGGAGAGAGAGAGAGAGAGAGAGAGAGAGAAGAGAAGAGAAGAGAAAATGAAGGGACCCACTCTGATACCAAGAAGGAAACTAGAACGACAATAAATTAAAGTTTAATAAAAGAAAACAAGTAGGAAATCAGAGAGGAGAGTTCAGTTTAATGGATGAGAGAGAGAGAGAGAGAGAGAGAGAGAGAGAGAGAGAGAGAGAGAAGTGTTTTGGAGGAGATAACCAAACCATCTCTCAGCCCCCTCTAATCTTCTTTTATCAGCTCTAATCACAATTAAGATATAATTGCAATGTTGCCCTTAGTAGGGCGGCAGGAGTAAAAGAACTCCAAATTACAAGGCCCAAAATGACTTGGACCCATAAATATTAAAAATAAACAAATGAAAGAAGTAAAAAAGGTATGGCCCAACAGCTCAACAGTATGGAATGAAAATTTTACTCCCAGCTGATGTAGTAGTTTGTCTCTTGTAAGCAGTTGGCTGGGTTCCTGTTTGGGGTGGAACCCCTCCCCCCTTGTGGTATCTTTATTTGCTCTCTTTAATAAAACCTTACCTTTCAAAAAAAAAAAATCCTTAATAGTCTTGCCCTTATGAAATGAAGTGTAGTTTGGTCTTAGTTAGTGGTGGAGCTAGGAATTTTCTTTTATTATTATTATTTTTTTGGGGGGGGGGGCAAGTTAGATAGTTTTTTTGGCTTATGGTAATGAGAAAGCTATATTAGGTCAATCACATTATGGGGATTCACAGCATAAACAACAAAAATATTGTTACAAAAAGTCAGAAATGCATAAATGATGAGGGGTGAGAGAACTGCCATATCTTTGGGTTATAGGTTTTGTGGCAACTAGAAGTGTAAAATGGCATATGTTATGGATATAAATTTATTTTGTACATTATAAAATATAAAATATTATATTTAATATATTATAAGTGTCATATTATCATAGTTTTTTGAATGATAAAAGAGAATTTCATTAGAAACTGAAAAAAGAGGTACAATGCAAGACAGTTGGTTGTCAAGCTGACATACCAACCAAACTCCAGACAAACTCAAACGGCAAATAGCTCATTGTTACAAGGTTGTAGTCCAGAAGTTCTCTAACAGATCAGTTCTGTTCACTTGATTGAAATCTGGAAGATGAAGAACCCAATCTGAAGCTACTGTACCCACTGTTGCTACCAGATGATCAGTGCTCTTTGACCTGTCCTTAAATACACTTCTATTTCTCTCATTTCAAAGTGATCAGCAGACTGCAAACAGGATGCAACTCCACAGGATCCTGAATTTCTTGCTTCCTTTGAGTTTTGGCCATTTAGAGAATAGTTCTTCTGGAGAAGAAGGTTGAAACACCCTTTGTCCAAACAGAAATAAGTAGAAATTCCAATAAAATTTGCCACAATACAGGAAAAGAACAAATGAAGGACTGTCTCCTCCTCCATGTGACATAAATAGCAGCGGTTCGCCAAATTAAAGCCTCTAGTCTTCAGGTGACCTGTAGTGAGAATGCTGTCATGGGCTACCAACTGGGCAAAGGCTTCCACCCTTGGGGGTACCGGATTACCCCACACTCCTTTTATCTGACCTGACTCTAGGCTCTCTCTTACTAATGTCTTGTATAATGACTTTACTGAGAACTTTCTATCTTTGCTCTCTTTCCACAACAAACCATCTCCTGTGGCTACTGAAATGTTTATTCCTTCTAGTTTTTCCAGCAACATAATACACTCTTTTGCTTCTTGGTCCAATAAAGGTCTTCTGAATTTGGGATTCCCGATCAACTGCTCCCCTCTCCTCTCGTAAACACTGATCAATTGTAACTTGTTCAGTCAGCCCGTAACCTTGGGCAAACCTCACACAATTTTTCTACTTCAGTCCAATCATCTCCCCAAAACATAACACTAGATCCATCCCCAACTTTGAATCTCACCAATCCCCTGAACTCCTGATTAAATCTCACAATTCCTTTCCAAACACTTACCTCATAAGAGCTCCTTCTCTTGGTTCCCATCCAAGCCTCACAACCCCATATCCCAACCACCATCCTCCTCCATAAGGCTTCCTTTTCTCTCTTTTGCCCAAATCTCCACAGCCATTTCCCTAACAATGCTTTGTTAAGAAATTTTATCCTTTTCAGCCCTAAACCTCCTCCCTCAGGCTTGCAAACCTTTTCCCATTTTACCAGATGGAACTTCTTGGAACCCCACCCCTTCCCATAAAAAGTCCCTTTGAACCTTCTCAATTTTCCTAGGAGAATTCTTCCCCCCCAGTGATAGATACTGGCCTTCCACCTATCCAGCCTCTTCTCCACCCTCTCTATAAGGGGTCTCCAAATACTGACAGCAACTGGATTACACCCCACCAGCTGCCCAGGGTAGAGGAAAGGTAGCTCCCCAACCTTACAGTCCAGCACCACTGCAAAATGATCCAAAGCTTCCCTACTCAAATCTCCCACTCCTATCAATATGCTTTTTTCTAAATTCACTTTCAGCCCTGTCAACATCTCAAAATTTGCCAAGATTTCTCTCAGATTTGCTACTTGATTTATTGAGGCGTCTAAAAAAATTAGAGTATCATTTGCATATTAAAGATGAGAGATACACGGACCTTCTCCACCTACTTTAAAGCCTTCTATGCAACCCCTTTGAGCCCCTTTCATCATAAGGAGATTAAGTGCTTCCATCACTAATACAAATAACAAGGGGGAGATTGGATCCCCTTGTCTCAACCCTCTAGACGCTTGAAAGAATTCTGATGAGACCCCATTGATTAGCAATGAAAAAGAATCTGAAGATATACACCCATACATTCAACCCCTCCATTTCTCCCCAAACCCCATCAGCCTTTGCATTTCTTCTAGGAATCCCCACTCAACATGATCATAGGCCTTCTCTATGTCTAGTTTACAAACCAAGCCCAGTCTCCCACTTCTTATTCTTGAGTCAATGCATTCACTAGCCACCAGCACCCCATCCAGAATTTGCCTCCCCTCTACAAACACCATCTGAAATTCCCCTTCCACCTCATGAATCACCTTTTTCAATCTACAAGCCAAAACCTTTGCCAATAATTTATATGGACTAAACTTATTGGCCTGAAATCTCTTATATTCACTGCTCCACTCTTCTTCTGAACTAGAGAGAAAATTCCCTGAACATTTTCATAAAATCCTCCTCCATGAAATACCAGCAGATTTTAATGAAGTTGAAATTGAAGCCATCAGGTCCCGGTGCTTTATCACCATTAATCTTCAAAGCCTCTTTAACCTGTCCTACCTCAATCTCCCTCTCTATCCATCTTGCTGATCCCTCACTTAGCTGCCTAGGTTCTAAGCCCCCCGAGGCCACCCAGCTCCAATGCCTTCCTGTATAAAGCCTCTTGTAATAGCCCATCATAGCCCATCACTTTCTCTTGTATCTCTCCCCATGTCTCTACCATCTCCTCTATTTGAACTCTTGTGATCATATTTCTTCTTCTCTTTCCAGTTGTAAAAGCATGAAAGAAGGGCGTGTTTTTGTCCCCTTCTTTTATCCAAGTTGCCCTAGATTATAAGTGTCATATTATAACATTTATATATAAAGTATAAGGAAAATTCCATTTCAACCCACAACTTAAAAAAAATGGTGCAAGCCCACAGGCAAGGCTGGCCTGCCATGGGCCACAGTCCCAAATGGCCCACTATAGTGTGGGTTGCACACCAAAAGCATGGCACAACTCACATTACACCTATAGTGGCATCTCCCAAATGGCCAAATCCCAAGCTTGTGCAAGGCTGCAAGCCCCCCACCCTATACTTTCATGTCATGCTAGCACAGCTCGCTATAGTGTGGGTGGCACAACAAAAGCATGGCACAACTCACATTACACCTATAGTGGCATCTTCCAAATGGCCAAATCCCACAAGTAGAGGAAGTAGGGTTCAAAGAGAAATAGGGTGGGATGGTTTGGATTTATTATGGCTCTTTTATGAAAGAAATAAACATTTTATTTTTATTTTTATTTATTTTTGTGAAGGGGCATTAGAGAGTTAGAGAGCAGTAATTAATGGGACTTTTATGCTTTTGGGAGGCCAAAGGACCCACTTTATTACATGTCCGCCCCTGCCTTCACCCAGCAACTATATAAGTAATGTTGGTTTTAACAAAAATCTTGGAGGGGCCAGGGACCCCCAACCCCCAACCTTAAGACTTCACTCCGCCCCTGGTCCTAGTATACCTATGCAACACCCAAACTCTTACTATATTAATGTTGCTTAACAAGTTTATGATAAACCTAAATGAAAATCTCTGAGATTGAACACTATAAATCATAAATATTTCTACTTATCTGTCCATTACTTTACAATTATTCACCGGACAAGAAAAACGTAAGGAGGATGTTCCAAGAGTTTTGCCTTAAGTCCATGTCACCCACAATATCAATGGGCAATTCGTTCTACTATCTTTTTGACAAAACTGCCCAATAGTGTCAAGATGGAAGAAAGAAAATTTTTGTTACACTGCTTTTTTTAATAATTTTTGTATTGTTCTAGTCTATAGCAGGATGTCTTCTTTCCCTCCTTTTGTAAGCTATTCACATATATAAATAATAAAATGTTTATTATGAATCAAAAGAAAAAACAAGAAAAGGAAATGAATAAACACCACAAGGTTCATGATATTGACTTTCTTGCAATATCTCCAACTCCCCCCTCCTCTGGGAAACCTTGATACAGGATCTACTATTTGGATTATGTGCCCAAGTCCAGTAGCACCACCTGAATAGAATGCATGTGTGATCCTATATTCGAGTTAATTTCTGTTTTTTTCTTCACCGCAGAAATGTGGATCCCTTTCTTTATCTTCTTGGAATGAGCTCATTTTTTATGGAACTTTGATTTCTTTGCAAGATTGCTTGTGCTACTGCTGGAGAAGCTCGGAAGTGGATGGAAGCATTTGATCATGCCAAGCAACAAGTATGAAAATTTATCTAAAGTGATATTTAATAAAATATGGTATTCTGTTTTAGAAAATCCATTGCGGTTCTCTTGGTCTGCAAGTTATATGTATATTGTTTGTCATTGCAATATAAACCTGTATTTTTTGTGTTTGCTACAGAAAAATGTGTCAAGGGTTTAGACTGCTTCAACAATAATTGATCATTAAAGATAGAGAAAAAGAAAAAGAAAAGATTAGTCTTAAGATAATATCTTGTTTGCTTTTCTTTCCTTTGTCAATAGAAAACTTGTCTTTTCTTTCCTTTTCTTTCCTTATTATTCCAATATTGATTTGTTCAATGGAGAGATCTGCTGATCTCAGAATTGGATTAATATTTGTCTTACTGATGCACTTTTTTATTTGTAGGCTGAGTATGAACTTTCAAGAGGAAGTGGCACTACAGAGAAATTAAACACAGAAAGCGAGTATGCTTGATATTTTTATCTGCATGCTGTGAATGGCTTGCATTGGTTGTATATATTCTTTGAATTGTTTTAAGGGGATATCTAAATTATTGGTTTGTTAAAACATGAAGAAAGTTACAAACATGGTTCACAATTTCGATACCAATAGACATTTCACCATGCAGAGATGGGAAATTTTGCTTATTCACCAAGCCATTTGGAAAATCTAAAAAGTCAGGAAAATTTTATAAAACATGGAATTAGTTAATAAACCCTTAGGCTATGTTTGGTTTGAAGGAAAATGCAGGGAAAGGAAGGGAAAGGTGGGAAAACCTTTACAAAATATTGTATAGGTTTTCCCGTCTTTCCCTTCCTTTCCCTACCTTTTCCTTCAAACCAAACATAGCCTTAGGTAATCATTAGAAGTATTGCACAATTAAGGCCCAAAACACATAGGTTGGTACCATGGGGACGTTAATGGAGGCAGCAAAGTGGAAGCGAGCATTGAAGGTGGAAGCAAAAGAGTTCCTGATTGAAGAAATCTGAATCAGAAGATTGAAGAGCTTGAAGATTAGAGAAGCTAAGAAGGCTGTGGTACTGACTGAAGGACTTGAAGCTGTTGAATGGGTATGGGACTTCGTGTTCGAAGCAAGTTCAAAAGGCAAGCAACCCAACTGGAAAGAACTTGGTACTGAAGGAGGAAGAAGGTACGTGATAAAATGCAAAAAAAAACATTTTGGGCAAGGAAAGAAGCAACTGGTGTGCTTTCTTCAAGGTAGGAAGGGTCAAGGATGGCAGGAGGTTGCAAGACTACTTGAAGAATTTTTGGCTCGGGCAAAAGATGTCCAGACTGAGTAGAGCTGAAAGGCTGTAGTGAGAAGGAGCCTATTGAGCAGGAGTTTCTGATAGTTGGAAAGGTAAATGGAAACAATAAGCTGGGGGAGAAAGTATGGGGTTGAGACTAGGGGTTTAAACTGAGGTTTGAACTGAACTCGAACCCAATTTATAGACTTATTTACTAATCGAGATGAGCTTCTACATACATAAATACACACCTACCTACATACATACATATAATATTTTTATTTTATATATAAAAAAATTAATTATTATAATTATTAATTTTTTAAATATCAAATAAAAACAAATATTTTATATATAATTTTTTACTTTCATAAATCATTTTACTCACAGTCGAGTTATTCGAGTTCAAGCCTCATCTTACTTGGTGAGCTAGCTTAAATAGCTAACTATTTGGCTCAATTCGACTTGAACCCACCCCTAGACCTCTTCTCCACCAACTAACTGGAAAAGAGTTGCTGAAACAATTCTGCAGAAACCGAAGGTTATTCCTATCCAGTACGGTTGGCGACCTCCATTGAAGTGCAACTATGGAGGTAGGGGAGAAGGGAGAAAGACGAAGAGACCGAACTAAGCAACTTTACACGTGGGGCGCAAGAGAAGAAAGTTGACATTTTTTTAACTAAACATTGGCCTGAGACTCAAAAAGCAATAGTCAAATGACCAATTTAGGAGCTCAGGAATAAAAGATGGGAAGACAGATGGCAGAACTTTTATGCAGGCCCTGACAAGTGGTTTAATGAACAACAAGAAGGTGGGCAACATTCATTTGTCAAAAGAGATTGGGACCAGGCCGGGAGCTAAACAAGTCCAGGCTCGGCTCATGGACCTAAACCATGTGATTTTTTAAATGGTCACGTGGGAGGAGGTGGAGTGGCTTTTAAAAGCCCAACCCCGCCTATTATGTCACGACTTCAAAGAGAGTCATGTGCCTCATTTAGACCTGGCAATTAGAACTGTTGATGGGTTGGGTAGTCCGATGGTCCGGCCCGGCCCATATCCCGGTTGGGCTTGGTCATGTAATTAGGCCCATAGGTCTGACCTCGGGCCTAACACAGTAAGCTCGACTGTGTTTTGGGCCGAGCTTGGGATTTGTTAAAAAAGCTTGGCCCGATCCGTCTCAGCATTATATATTATATAAAATATATAAATAATATAATATTTATTGAAATATATATTTATAATTTAATATATACATTTTTTATTATTTTCTTTATAATTTCTCTCTCTCTATTCAGTTGCTTTAACAGTAATAACAGTATGGGCTAAATGTCGGGCTCGGGCCCAGGCCCGGGCTTCGGGCTTTTTATGAGGGCTGAGCTCAGGCCCAAGTTGTAGGCCTGATGGTCGGGCCGGGCCTGGGCTCGGGCTCGGGCTCGGGCCTTAGAAAAATCTGTTAATACAGAATGAAAGCCCGGCTCGGCCCGACCCATGAACAAGTCTACCGGCAATTGGGTTGGGTGAATCAGGTTCGGGTTGGGTCAAAACACTTCAAGTTGATTTTGTGTTGAGTTGAATTTCGGGTTGGATTATCAGATGCTAGACCCTAATCCTAAATGTTTAGGTTAGGATTGATCTATGGGTCAATTTGGGTCATTCTAAAAAATAATTGAAATTTAAAAAAAAAATACATGAAAATGTCAAAATTAAAGGAATTAATCTTATAATTCTAAATATAAAATAAAAAAATTTGAACATTTAACAATTTAAAGAATAAACAATAAAGACTAAAGACTAAATAGAAAAAATTAAAGAGTGGAACCTTCTAACAATGCATAAATAATCCTAATTATACTTGACAATCGGATCTACGGGTTGACCCATGACCCAATCCAATCCAATTTTTTCCGGATTAGGTCCGGTCGAGTCATTCTCACATTCAAATAGCTAAATATGAAACCCTGACCCTGTTTTTTCGGATTGGGTTGGATCGAGTTCGCGGGTTGGGTCAACTTTTTGCCAGTCTAGCCTCATCTATCTAAGGCGTGACTAAGATTGTTGGGGCGATGATGGATTGTAACACTGGTCTATCATCGTCTCCATCGATCGGTCCTAACCCTGTGAACTCCAAACATCACGGCCAGGCGGAGCTCTCAACTTAGGCTTGGATTCCAAGCAAAGGGAATCCTGTCTACTCACCTGAATGACGCAATCCGAGGTTCAAAAAGCCACTGTTGAAGACCTAGGAGGAAAGTGAGGGAGAAAGTGACGCGGAATCGTATGAACCTTCCAACATAGGCAGTATTGAGGAAAACAAAACCTTGCAACTGAATGAGGAGGAGAGCTTTCATGCGGAGCTCCTATTTATGGAAGAGGTTACAAACGACAGAGAAGGTGAGGTCGAAGCTAGTACTACAGAGAGGGAGAAGGTATCTTTAGCTGAAGTAGGGAAGTCTGCGTCTCCCAATAAGAGAGACTCAAAGTTGAGATCGCAATTAGCTCAGTAACCTGGTAAAGAGATTTCTACTCCATTCTCTGGAAGAAAATCTGACTCACCAGACTTGGAAGAGCGTGGAGAACCACCCGAACCTCCCATGTCAGTTATTCTTGTCAATTTTGTTTTTGGTACTGATAGTTTCCCGGTGCTTGGTACAGATACAACGGTTCCCTCACCTGTTTCCCAACCAGATACTGAAGGCTTGAAGGGGACTAGTATGGCAGGGGTGGAGGAAGGGAGGGGAGTGGAAAGAAGAACAATGGAGAATGAGGAGGCTGATAGAATCTGGAATTTGATCTGGGGTGAATTTGAGGGTTTAAAGAAGAAAGAAATGGAAATAGAAGATAGGGGTAAGTTGAAGTTATCTAGACAGAGGGAAGAAGAAGAAATAGGGGTCCAGGGTGGTAAAGAGTTAGAACTTGGATTCAACCAAGGGAATGGAATGGATAAGATAAAGGTTTATCGTAGGAAAAATGAAGAAAAGAAAAAAAGAAGGAAGAAATCAGAAGTGGAAAGGTTGAGGTCGGATGTTGAAGTGATATTGAGTTTAATGGAAGTGGTGGAAGAAGGAGAAAACAAAACTAGGGATAAAACAGGTTAATAGGGTTATTTTTTGAGAAAACATCATGAAAATAATCAGTTGGAATGTAAGAGGACTTGGGAGTGGGAGGAAAAGAAGAGCTATCAAAGATTTACTGAGAAGGGAAAAGCCAGATATTGTTTTGATACAAGAAACAGAACTGATGAAGATGGATGGGAGGTGGATAAGAAGCATTTGGAGTTCAAGGGGTGTTAGGTGGTCTTTTATGTAGAAGAACTATTGAAGGGTAGTTTTGTAATTCTACTATACTTTATTATTCTTTCTTGTACTGTATAGGCGTGTACTTTAGTGTACAGTTCTTTTGTTCTTTGTTCTCTTTGTAAGGACATTCTTTGTAAGAAATAGAACTGATGAAGATGGATGGGAGGTGGATAAGAAGCATCTGGAGTTCAAGGGGTGTTAGGTGGTCTTTTATGTAGAAGAACCACTGAAGGGTAGTTTTGTAATTCTACTATACTTTATTATTCTTTCCTGTACTGTATAGGCATGTACTTTAGTGTACAGTTCTTTTGTTCTTTGTTCTCTTTGTAAGGACATTCTTGTTCATTTACCTAAGATTAATATAAATATCTCTTTTCTGGGTTGGTTTGATTAGATTGCGCAACCCTAACAGATCTGAACCTTTGTCACTTTCCTTGCTCTTTCACTTTCTCACGAACTGACATGGTATCAAAGCAGGTTTCTCTTTGATCCTTATCTCATCCTTTTTTGATCAATTTGACAACTTTAATCATTGCCAATTGACTTTGGATTGTTTCGATTTCTCTAAAGACACGTTCTCTGTGTTTTGTGCATCTAGGGAAAGAGATTTCATTAGATCTCTCTCGTATGACATCAAATTGAAATTGATATCTTCTCTTATGTTCAAGGGGAGAAGCGGATTCAGGAATACTATGCAGGATTTGTATATCTCTGGACTGAATACGAACTGGCTCACTTTGGGTATCTGTCTACAAATTGTTATGTGAAGACTATGAAGAAGCATCTCAATAAGAGAAAGACCATGCATTTTTTGATGCACCTCAGGCCTGATTATGAAACTTTACGCTCCAATATTCTCAGTAGAGAACCAGTGCTTGAAGTTGATGCAATCCTTGGAGAGTTGTTAAGGGAGGAAACTCGTCTTCTTACCTTATCTGCACTAGATCAGAAGAAGGAACATGAGATTGATACTGTGTTTTTAGCCACCACACAGAAGGGTAAGAAAGACTTTTCAAAGTTGCAGTGTTATGAATGCAAAGAATTTGGTCACATGGCATCCCATTGCAAGAAGAAAAACTTTTGTACCTACTGCAAACAACAATGACACATTATAGTGGAATGCCCGACTAGGCCTCCCAAGAAAGGACAACATAAGGCTTATCAGGCCTCAACTGAATCTATTTATATTGATACTGCCACCTCATCATCAGCTCACAAACTAGATGCTCAGGGAAATTCTGACTGAAAAAAAGATTTGTGAGCTCATATTCAGTTATTTTTTCTGCTTTTTCTGCTTTTGGACTGGCTGGTAAGTCTGCTTTTTTGTATTCATCTCCTTGCCACATGTGGATTATTGATTTTGGGGCCTCAAATCACATGATTGGGGCCTCCTTCGGTCAGTCTCCTAAACCTAGCACCTTTGACAACCATATTATTACTGCTAGTGGTGATTCTCTACCTGTATATGGTTGTAATGATTTATTTTTATCCACTACTAAGACCAAACCCTTACATCTTCCCAAAACTTTCTGTGCCTAAATTGACTACTAGTTTAATCTCTGTTGGCAACTCGTTGATGATAGTAATAATGTCTTATTTTCGTGATGGTTGTTTTATTCCGGACCAGCACACTAGGGAGCTGAAGGGGAAGGGGCGTAGGCTTGGGAGGTTGTTTGCTTTGGAATTCGAGAATAAGAGATCTTCACCAGATTCTTGTTTGCTATCCGTTACACCTAGTTCTTCTATTTCTTCCTGTAATAATGTCTGGCATTTATGGCATAGACATTTAGGTCAAACTCATGCTAAAAATTTGGATTATTTAGTTTCCTCTAGTTGCTTGCCTTTGAATACTTCTTCAGTTAAAAATGTTGATAAATCTTGTTTAACTTGCTGCTATAGTAAAAGTCATGTTTTACCTTTTCCATCTTCTACTGAACATGCATCTACACCTTT
This sequence comes from Nelumbo nucifera, assembly GCF_000365185.1. The sequence continues at coordinate 189,004 of NW_010729303.1, forward strand.
TTATCTTATTCATGGTGATGTGTGGTTGTCTCTAGTTATTTCACGCTTGGGTTATAAGTACTTTGTGTTATTCATTGATGACTGTACTTGTCACGCATGGTTTACTTTCTTCGAAAGAAATCAAAAGTCTTCTCCATGTTTAAGAACTTTCATGCCATGGTAATGACCCAATTTAAAAGCACCATAAATATTTTGAGGTCAGATTCAGTGGAAGAGTACTATGATGGTGAGGATGGTGAGTTTCAAACCTATCTTAAACAACATGGCATTCAGTCCCAGAGATCTTGTCCTGATACTCCTCAACAGAATGGAGTATCGGAGCGCAAGAACCATCACATTGCTAGTATGGTGAGATCCTTGATACAAGACTCTCATACTCCCCTTACCTTCTGGGTGGAGGCGACCTGCGCTGCTGTTTATCTCATCAATAGTCTTCCTACACCTATTCTTGAAAATTCTTCTCCCCATCAGTCCTTATTTCATCGTCCACTAAACCTATCCATACTTCGTGTCTTCGGATGTGTTTGCTTTGTCCATCTCCCTCCCCATGAAAGCACCAAGCTAACAACTCAATCAGTTATGTGTGCTTTCATGGGATATAGTACGGAACACAAGGGGTTTCTTTATTATGATCCCAAAGTTTGTTGATTGTGCATTTCTCGCAATGTCATCTTTCTTGAGAATCTTTCATTCTTTGAACATATTTGTAAATTGTCTACACCATCCATTTCTATTCTTCATAATTTTGGATCTACATGTGATTTTCCTTCCCTCCAGCCTCTTCAGATGTATTTCAGGAAGCATCTAGTTCGCCCATTGCCTATACCTCCTCCACCTCTAGCAACAGTGACTAGTCGGTCATTCCTCTCCACCCAACACTATTGTAAGTACAAATTCTCCTCCTGAGGATTTACCTTCATCTATTCCTTTGCATCGGTCATCTCGTATTTCTCGTCCACCTGATCACTATGGCTTGTTTTCGAGTCATAGCTCCTTCTCAGCTATTTTGTCATCCACAGATATTCCTAAGTCTTATAGCCAAGCCATAGTAGTTGAACATTGGAAAGATGCTATGGATTCAGAGGTTCAGGCTTTATTGGAGAATGATACATGGGATTTTGTCTCTCCTCCCCCAGATGCCTCCATAATTGGTAGCCGGTGGGTTTACACCGTGAAACTCAAATCTAATGGTACTCTAGACAGATATAAGGCCCATTTAGTTGCTCAAGACTACAAGCAAGAGTATGGAATTGACTATGATGAAACTTTTGCACCTATAGCCAAAATGACAATAGTTCGTTTGCTTCTAGCCATTATTGCTCTCAAACAGTGGACAGTTCACTAGATGGATGTCAAGAATGCCTTCCTCCACGGAGAGTTACAGGAAACAGTTTATATGAAACCACCTCCCGGTTACTTTGACAATCCTCAGTTGGTGTGTAAATTGAAGAAATCCCTATATGGCCTTAAACAAGCTCCATGAGATTGGTTTGATCGTTTCCGTACAGTAGTGTTGGAGGCTAGTTTTCAGCAGAGTGCTTCAGACTATTCTCTCTTCACTCTCAAGCGGGCTTAGGGATTGAATCTTCTTTTGGTCTTTGTTGATGATATCCTTATTACTGGAGATGATGTGGATGATATTAATAAACTCAAACGCTTAGTAACTCCTTCAAAATGAAAGATCTTGGGCCAGTAACATACTTTCTTGAACTCGAAATTCAAAGATGTCATCGTGGTTACTTTGTCAATCAACATAGATATGCTTTTGATTTGGTGACTCTTGCTCGCTTGACTAACTTTAAACACGTTGATACACCTCTGGAGCTTAACTATAAGTTGAATAAAGATGAGGGTGATCTCCTTCCTGATGCTACCCTGTATAGACAACTTGTAAGTAGTCTTATCTACCTAACCATGACTAGATCAGACATTTCCTATGCGGTTTAGATTGTGAGTCAGTTTGTTTCTGCTCCATGTTAGCCTCACTATTCTGTAATTCTCCGGATTATTCGTTATGTACAGGGTACACTATCACATGGCTTATTTTTCTCATCCTCATCATCCACATAGCTCTGAGCTTGTGCAGATGCTGACTGGGCAGGTTGTCCTGACACTCATCTCTCTACTACTGGCTGGTGTATATTCCTTGGTGATTCTCTGATTTCTTGGAAATGCAAGAAACAAAAAACGGTTTCCAAGTTATCTACTGAAACCGAGTACAGAGCCATGTCTTCAGTATGCAGCGAAATAATCTGGCTTAAGACACTACTTCATGACATGAATATTGATCACTCTTCTGCTATTCCTCTGTTTGTTGACAACATGAGTGCAATCAAGATTGCAACCAATCCTGTATTTCATGAGCGCAACATATTGAGGTGGATTATCACTTCATTCGTAACCTTCTCCATGCGGGTCACATCTCACTCCCACATGTTTCATCGGATCTACAGCTTGTGGATCTCTTCACCAAAGCCATGACCAAAGCTCGACATAACTTTCTTGTTGACAAACTGATGCTTATACCCTAGCATCAATTTGAGGGGGAGTGTAGAAGAACTATTGAAGGGTAGTTTTGTAATTCTACTATACTTTATTATTCTTTCTTGTACTGTAATAGGCGTGTACTTTAGTGTACAATTCTTTTGTTCTTTTGTTCTCTTTGTAAGGACATTCTTGTCCATTTACCTAAGATTAATATAAATATCTCTTTTCTGGGTTGGTTCGATTAGATTGATCAACCCTAACAGATCTGAACCTCTGTCACTTTCCTTGCTCTTTCACTTTCTCAAGAACTGACATTTTAGCCCTTCTTGTGGGGCCTCAAGGGGAATGGTGGCAATATGGAAGAATGATGTGGTAGAGTCAATGGAGAAATTGATAAGGAGGTTCTCGATATCAATGAAATTCAAAAACATCAAGAATGGTTTTACATGGGTTCTCACCAATGTCTATGGTCCAAATAGATATTGGGAAAGAAATGAAATGTGGGAGGAATTCTATGCTATTAGGGGCTTATGGGATGGACCATGGTGTGTGGTAGGGAATTTTAATGTGGTGAGATTCTCAAATGAAACAAACAACCCCAACCAGTAGGTTACCGCTAGTCTGAGGAGATTCAATGAATTTATAGACTTATGAACTAAAGGAAATTCCCTTGCTGCAAGCCCAATTCATGTGGTCAAATTTCCAAGAAGTGACCTAATGCTCAAAATTAGATAGATTCCTCTTTAATGAACTTTGGGAATCTCATGTAGGAAACCTAGTGTCTAGAGCCTTACCTATAGTCACCTTGGATCACTGTCCTATTAAGCTATGTTCACAAACCTTTGCAAATGGCCCTACCCCATTTAGGTTTGAACTTTGAAAACATGTGGCTTACACACCCAAACTTTTTGAGGAATGTGAAGGCCTAGTGGAATGAGGTGTTACGTGGAATGGAAAGGGGTTAGATTTCACAAAAAATTAAAGAGATTGAGAGAGAGAATTAAGGAATGGAATAGGGAGCAGTTTGGAAGAGTAGAGGAGCAAAAGGTTACTCTCTTGTCTAAATTAGAGGAGCTAGATGAGAAAGAATCCTAGGGGACTCTAGTTGTAGAGGAAAGAACATTAAGATGTAGGGTTAAGAAAGAGTTAGAAGAAGTACTCTTAAGAGAAGAGATTTGTCGGAAACAAAAATCTGGTTGCAAATGGATTAAAGAAGGGGATGGTAATACAAAATTCTTTCATGCCTTGGCAAACAGGAGGATGAAAAATTATGTAGCCAGCTTAAAGATAGGAGGGAAGGAGATAACCAATTAGGAGGAAATTGCTAAGATTTTTGTGAACCATTTCAAATCAATTTTTAGAAGGCCTTTGAATGAGATAATGAATATAGCAGGAATCGGGTGGCCATGTGTGGAGATTGAGTTAGCTAATTGGTTGGAAAGGGATTTTGAAGAAGTGGAAATTCGGAATTTTGTTTTCTTAATGGATAGATCCAAAGCCCCTGGGCCAGATGGCTTTACAATGGCCTTTTACTAGGATTGGTGGGAAATTGTAAGAGATGACTTGATCGAGGTTTTCAAGGAATTTGTAGAGAAGCATAGAATTAGCCTAGGGGTGAATGCAACCTTTTAGCTCTTATACCAAAGGGAGCTGATGCTAGTCATCCAATGTACTTTAGACTAATCAGCCTAGTAACCAGCATTTACAAGATCTTATCCAAGGTCCTCTCATTGAGATTAAAATTAGTTCTCCTAGTCGTAATCACACAAAATCAAGGGCTTTCATTCAGGGGAGGCAGATAGTTGATCAGATCCTAGTTGCTAACGAATGTGTGGAGGACTTGAAAAGATCGAGGATGAAAGGTTTTGTTTGCAAGTTGGACTTGGAGAAAGCTTATGACATGGTGGACTGGACCTTCCTTATTGAGGTGATGAAAAATTGTGGGTTTGGGGAGAGATGGTGCAAATGGATATTTGGTTGTGTTAAATCTTGCCACTACATTTTGCTTAATGGAATTATTAGAGATTTCTTTCCAACTTGTTGGGGCTTGAGGCAAGGTGATCCCTTCTCACCCTTTCTATTCACCCTAGTAGTGGATATGTTTAGTAGAATGATCTTAAAGGCCAATAGGGAAACTATAATAAAAGAGTGAAAGGTTGGAAGAAATAGGGTCCCAATTACTCATTTGCAGTTTTCTAATGATATTATAATCTTTTGTGAGGGTGGAGAGCAAATTTTGGTAAGGAATTTGAAAGAGCTGGTGAAGAGGAACTGAAATTTAAAGCAGATTTGCATGGCAGGAATCATCTTGAAGGAAGAGGAATTGAACATTACAGCAATATTTTAGAGTGTCCTATTGCTAGTTGGCCCCTAACCTACCTAGGACTTCCTCTAGGTGCAAACCCCAAGGATAACAGATTTTGGAACCCCATAGTGGAGAGATGTGCAAAGAAATTGGCAGCTTGGAAGAGGAATTATGTATCTCTGGGGGGAAGGATTACTTTGATCAAATTCACACTTGCTAACCTGCCAATCTATTTCCTATCAGTGTTTAGAATCCCCTAAAAAGAAGCCAAGAAAATTGAGAAGATTATGAGAGATTTCTTGTGGGAACCGGGTGTTGGAAGGAAGGATCATTTGGTTAAATGGGAGGTTTTGTATAGGAATCTTCAACAAGGAATATTGGGTATTGGTAGCATGGATAAAAAGAATAAGGCTTTGCTAGGGAAATGGCTTTGGAGGATGGAAAGGGACAGACTATGGCATGAAGTAATAGGCAACATGCATGAAAAGTTGGGATGCAGGTGTATCTAACAGAGCTACTCCGGCCTTGCCTTGGAAAGCTATTCACAACATTCTACCTCACTTTCTCTGCTTCTTCAGGTATGATGTTTTCTCTGGGGTTTCTGTTAAATTTTGGGAGGATACTTGGGTTGGTTCTTGTCTGTTAATGGAACTCTTCCCCTCTTTATACTTAGTTTCTTTGTACAAAAATGTGTTTCAAGATTTGTTGTTTCCCCTTTGAATCCTGCGGGACTTAGTTGGGACTTTGGATTCCATGTAGGTCTTAGGGATAACGAATTTTTGGCTTGTCCAGACCTTTTACAACTCCTTCAAATTGTTTGCTTGGAACCTGGTAAAACTTCAGAAGTGGATTTTGGCCCTCAACCCTAAGGGTTTGTTTTCTTGTGCTTCTTTGTTCAAGACCTTTTGTGATTCCTCATATTTCTTCCTTTCCTTTTAAAGAGTTTTGGTGTAGACCCACTCCAACCAAGGTAGTACTTTAAGGGAAGATAAATACTATGGACTTGCTTCAGAAGAAAGACCTAATTCCTGTCACTCGTCAGCCTTGTGTGTCTTATGCAAATCCAGTAATGATAGTTGTTGTCACTTATTGATTTCTTGAGCCTTTGTTGTAGATTTTTGGCTTTAGTTTTCTTCTTTGTTTGGGTGTAGGTGGACTTTACCTATGGAGATTACTATGTTATTTGATCCCTCCTGTTTTACTTAAGGTTTTTAAAACCAAACCGGACAGGGAACCGTTCAGGGGTCCGATTCCCGAATGGATGACCCATTCTGACAAAGAAATAATAAAAAAGTAAAAAACATCCAAAAAGCGGTCCGTGTCGACAGGTCACCGCCTAGGTCAGCGGTTCGTTTACCAAATCAACGGTTTTTGGCCAAAAAGCAGTTCTGGACCTGGTTTTTCTGGTTTTGAAAACATTGGTTTTACTTGGTCAAAGAAGAAAGGGAGGATAATGTGATGTGTCAGAGCAGCCTTGATTTGGACCATTTGGGAAGAGAGAAATGCAAGAATCTTCTCAAAGGAGAGAAGCAAGGAAGAAATCAGGATTTGTGTGATGGTTAGGGTGATCCACTAGATCAAGACTTTGGAGTTGTTCTCCCAATTCTCCTTTGATGATATCTGGAGGAATTGGGAAGTAGTTGCTAAAAGCTCTAAGAGAAAGGGCAGAGTGGAGGTGGTCTAGATACTACCAATTGAAGGTTTTGTTAACTGAATTTTGATGGGAGTAGCTGAGGTAATCCAGACCCTTTTGGAATTGGAGGGGTGGTGAGAGATGGAGAAGGTAAAATTATAGCACTTTTTTCTGGCCCTACGGTATGGGTGATTCTCTCAAAGCAGAACTGCTTGTTGCAATTAAAGTGGTGTAGATAGTGAGCTAAACTTGACAAATGTGGTGATAGAAGGGGACTTGAAATTGGTGGTAGAATGGCTAAGGAATCTTGAGTCTACAATTTGGTGCTACAGGAGTGAAATGAAAAAAATTACATGGCTAACAAGGAATATGAATTTAAGGATACAATGGGTGAGGAGATCAACAAATGGGATGGTGGATGCTTTGGCTAAACAAGGGGTGAACAGGTTTATTTTATTCAGGGCACAATTGTAATGTGTTCTCTTTTTGTATGAGAGGTAGTAGTTCGTGCCTCTCTAAGGAATGATTGTAAAGATTTTAACATAATGTTTGTTGAAGATTAATTAGTTTTATGATGTTTTCCTTAGTAGATGTTTTATGTTAGTTGTTAGATAGGAGGTGGGGACCACAGTAGTTTTGTGAGTCCAAATTTTATTATGTTTTTTGAGTGTTATATATGTTGTTTTATGTTTTGCCGCCCTATAAGGGCATAGTTGTCTTTRTACTRKTCTATTATTTTAGTATAAATAATAAGTGAAGGGGGCGGCCAGATTATTGCTCTCTTTTCTTTCAACTTCTCTTCTTCTCCTTCTCTCTTCAAGAAACTACTTT
>NW_010729303.1:217425-227887 GCF_000365185.1 Nelumbo nucifera
TACATCACTTGTGGCACAGTGACTTATGTGACAAGTTGGGCATGATTGACCTCTATGTCCCAACTTGGGGGAGAGTGTTAAAACTGTCATAAATCAGTACTTTAGTGCTATAGGGGCATATCTGTAATTTACTCTTTATGTTTTATTAGTTTGGGTTGCCCTAATATAAATACTAAAGCTGATGCCACCAACCTATCCTTTTGACTCCAAATCCTCTGCCTTCTCTTCTCTCTTCTCTCTTCTAACATTCTAACATCGTTTTACCAAGAAAACAATTAGCACAGTTTATGATTGGGGTCAATGGGAGTTTCAATTGGTTTGCATCCATCTTTCCAGCCTCATGAAGGATGTCAAGCACATACTTTCTCTATGAAATGAAAATCCCATCCTTTGGCCTTGCCACTTCAATTCCAAGAATGTATCTGAGACTCCTAAAATCTTTGATCTCAAATTCAGAAGCAAGAAATGGCTTTAGTTTCACTATTCTAGAGTTATCATTTCCAGTGACAACAATATAGTGAACATACACTATCAACAAAGTCACTAGGCCATTAGCCCTTCGTATGAAAAGAGTATGATTTGCCTGTGATTGAGTGGACCCAATTTTAAGAATAACCTTTTTGAATCTATTAAACCAAGCTCTAGGAGACTACTTGAGCCCATAAAGGGATTTCTTTAGACTATAAACCACCCTCTCTTACTATTAGGGAAACTTACTCTTGGGGAAGATCCATGTAGACCTCCTCTTGAAGATTTGATTGAGGAAGGCATTCTTCACATCCATCTGGTATAGAGGCCATGAACGATGAGTAACAAGAGATATAATCACTTGGATAGAGTTCAGTTTGGTCACAGATGCAAAGGTCTCTTGATAGTCAATCCCATATGTTTGGGTGTACACTTTTGCCACCAACCTAGCTTTGTATCTTTCAATTAAGCCATCAGCCAAGTTCTTAACTGTATACCAATGTTTTAAAACGCGGAGACGTGACACAAGGCATTCCACTACCTAGAGGCATGAGGCATAGTTCAGAATGCAAGAGGCATAAGCCTCCCGAACACAAGGAGGCATAAGCCTCCTTAAGAGGAGGGGGGTTAGGAGGAGGATGAAGAGGAAGGGGGGATCTCATTTTTTCTTTATTTTAATAAAAATCTTTTATATTAATAAGAATAAAGATGCATAACATTAGTTGAAGGGGGGGGGGCCTTGTCGAAGCGGAGGCGAGCGAGCGAAGCGAGCTTTCTTGAGGCGTACACCTTATCTTTTCTTCCCTTCCCTTTTCTTATCTTTCCTTTTCTCTTTTTTTACTTCTCTTTCTTTTTCTTTCCCTTCCCTTTCTTTTCCTTTCCTTTTTCTTTTTCTTTTTTGTCTTTTTATATCAAATGTGCACGAGGCATACGCCTCTAGCACGCCTTAAGAAAAAAGCACGAGGTGTACGCCTCTTGCACTTGAGGCGTATGCCTCAGAGGTGTCAGCACCTTTGGCATACGCCTCAAGGTGTTTTGGGAGTGCCTCGCCTGGAACGCCTCCCACGCCTTTTAAAACACTATTGTATACACCCACTTGCAACCCAATGGGACCTTAGCCTCAGGAAGTGGAACAATCTCTGATGTTTGGTTCTTTATGAAGGCCTCCATCTCTTGGTATGCATACTTCCACTAAGAGAACAACATTGCATCTGTAACATTATGGAGAATAAAAATAGAGGAAACATCAGAAATATAGGCATAGTAGGAAGGTGAAAAGCATCATAAGAAACATAGTTAGTGATGGGATATGCAATGCATTTCCCTTTTCCTTTTTGAATTGCAATGGGAAGGTCAAGGTCAAATTGTGAGATATGGGGCTTAGTAAAAGTAGGAATAGGAAGCTTAAAGTCAACATGAGTCTCAAGTTCAAGGTTGCTTTTAGAATTACCTAGAGCTGGGTGGCTAGAATGTATGGACATTCAACCTTAGGAGTAACCTTCCTTCTGAGCCTTATGAATCACTATTGCTAGGATTACTACTAAGGAATAGGGAGAGGATGAGTAGGAATACTGTCATTGCAAGTAGGAAGGGAGGAAAATGAACCAAGAATATCCATAGAAACAAGAACAAGGAGACAAAATGGAGTCCAATCTTCACAAACACTCTCCCCTTGAAGAGAAGAATGGGGTGACTGAAAAAAGGAGAAGACTCAAGAAATGTAACATCCTTAGACACATATTGTTGGATAGAGTGGGGGTCAAATCACTTGTACCCCTTTTGGACTAGAGAGTAACCTAGAAAAACATACTTGATAGACTTAGGATCAAGTTTGAAGCGAGAAGGATTCAAATCATGAACAAAGTAACTACAACCAAAGACTCTGAGAGGAAGACAAAATGGGATCATTAGAAAGGAGAAGCTGATCAGGAGATTGAAGGTGAAGAGTTTGTGAAGGAAATGTTTTAATGATGTACACTGCTGCTTCAACTGCATTTCCCTAGAAAGTCTAGTTCCGATTGTCCTCCCCGTGCTTAGGTCCTAAAATAGACAATGCAAATGAAAAAGTGTCACTTAACAATTATGGGATTTGGTAAGAGTCTTCTCCCCCTAGCGCATATTGCAGGTTAGCTTTCAGAGTTGGTAGACTCGAGCTATATTTCTTTCTTGGGAGTATGTGGCCATAACACAACCCCAAATATCCTTGGTGGTGGAGAGAAACATGTAGTTGTGGGCAATATGTGGCTGCATTGAATAGACCAACCATGACATAACCAATGAATTATCTCGCACTTGGAAAACTTAGGGCCATCAAATTTCAGCTTCACCTTGCCTATAATGAATCCCAACTTACCCCTTCCTCCAATGGTAAGCTTGGCAGATTGAGACCACTATTCACTTTTCACCAATTAATATAATCAATAAAAATTCTCTTTCTGACCATAGAAAAAAAATGGTTTTGCCAAGAGGAAGAGCAAGCATTTACTTGGAAATGGCATGAAGCTTGATGTTTTGGATAGCTTATCTTATTAAGCATATGCCGAGCAAGGTGTTACAATATTGGACCAACATTAGTTATTGTTCTCTCTATATATGGTAAGTAGGATTCTAAGTCTATTCCTTGTGTCTCCCTTGAGTATTCTCCTCAAAATATAATTATTATGCAAAATACACTATTTAAATGGACACAACTATGTAACTGAAAGAAAACATACTACTATGTACAAGTTACATAATGCCTTTTAAATACAACTACATAGCTGTCACCTAGGTAAGTTGGACACTAAGTCCATTATCTTGTGCTTCATCTTGACACCTTAAAGGGTTATACATTCTTCCACTTTTCTATCTAGTTGATCTCATAAGAAATGTGCGTAGCATCTTAAGAAAAGTTTCAAAAACTCCTAAAATGCTATGAGGAATAATTTTTATTCTCTAGCTAAACGTTTAACTCTATGCAAGTAATGTATGTGATGAAACCACTTGTACTCTGCATGCTCCAATGAGTATGCAATGGAAGGATTTCTCTTTGAATCCATTTGCATGTCATTTTGTTTCTTTTTTATTTTTCAGTAGGGTGGATTTATCATTGCCCTTTGTAAATGATTCCATTTTGTGCTTTCAGGTATTAGAATATTTGAGGATGTAGATAGTTTCAAGGTATCTACTCTCACTCAGATTTTATTCATAATACCTATATTATGTGATATATGTTTTCCAATATTATGTAGATTTCCCAAATAAATTGTTCATACTTGTCTTAATGGATGCATTAATACATAATTCGGGAGAAAGAATCTTGTTTTTGTTTTTTCCTAACATGATTAGTTGGATCTTTTCTTATATTTTGGATCTTTTGAGATCTATACTAGGCACTTTTCTTGCTCCTTTGATGTGAGCATTGAAGCACTTATTGTCTTTTCCACTTGAAAGATATTTAGAAAACTAAAATTTCAACCAAAATTAATAAGCTAAAACCAAAAGTTGAAGAGAATTCTACTAAACTTGATTTGAGCATCAAATGATATATTCGCCACTGATATTCAAGGTTTAAAATGTCGGTGTCGGTGGAAATGTCGATTTCCCAAATATAGGAAACATATCAGAAATATCATATGGAATATTGTAGAAATTATCGACATGGTGGAAATATTGTACAATACGAAAAGTATAGAATGATATTTTATGAAATGATAAAAGAACCATTGACATACCTTTTTTAATTATTATCTTGTTCCAAATCAGTAAACAAAGCTAAGAAACTAAGGTTATAGGCAAAAGAATGTGTTCTGCTACACCATTTTGCTATGGAGTATGGGAACATGAGCTTTGATGAATTGCCCCTTTTTACAAGGAAGAGTCATAGATGCTTTTCAAAATACTCGCATTGCCAGACCTTTTTATCTTGATGTTCTTCTCAAATTGTGTTTCTACCATTTTAAAAAAGTGTTGAACAATGGAAGGAACTTCATCTCTACTCTTCATCAGGTATAGCCAAGTATATCTAAAGTAATCATCAATGAATAGTATAAAATATTTATAGCCACCCATACAAGGATAGTATAGACCCCAAAAAGTAGTGTATATCATGCTGAAAGCAACGTTACTCTTTCTATTACTTGCAAGATATGTAGTTCTACATTGTTTTGAGAGATGACAGATTTAACATTGCATACTTAAAATGGACACAAACTTACACAAGTTTGGTAACAAAAACTTAATGGACTTGCATATCTTCAAAAGACTCAAATTTTCCTTTCAACATTACTCGGTCTGGCATAGTAATCCTTGCTTAGAGACTTGATAAAAAAGGTAAACTCCATCAGCTTTATGTCCAGTTCCAATCGTCCTCCAAATTTTTATGTCCTAAAAAGCATAATGAGAAGGAAAAAAGGTCACTAAAAAATTAATATATTTGGTAAGAGAACTAACAAATAAAAGGTTTTTTGTATAACTGGGGAACACGAAGAATAAAGCTCAGGGAAAGATAATGAGTAAGCTTGACTTCATCCAAGCTAGAAATTGGAGTCTGAGATCCACCATCTACAGTGATTTTTACTTCCCTAGGGCCAATTTATAAGTGAATTGGAAAGGCATAGTGGTCATGAAGGGGACCCAAACTTCTCAAGATGAGTTAGTAGGATCTTGAGCTTCTCCCTCACATCAAAGGGATCATGTGTAGGTACATGCACACTAGGAGGAAGGCAATTAACTGCAGTAGTAGCAAGATGAGCATTTCCCTTCTTTGTTGTTTTAAATTTTTAAGGCTTTAAATGTGGATTTAGTTTCCAACACTTTGTCCTTGGTGGGTTTTGGCTTCTTGTAGTATTCACATACCGCTTAATGAGGCTTTTCATTAACACCATGTTTATTTACACACTGCTTGCGTTTGGAGGACATGTAAGCTGAATGGTCCATCACTGAAGTCCGCATCATGGAAACTCTTCTACTCCCCTCTCCTTGTACCAAGGAGTTTGCAGTAGCAAGAGAAGCAATATTTGCACTCGAGATATGATGTTGGGTAAAATCATACTCAGCATTCAACCTTGCTAAGAAATCAAACACTCGGTTTTTCTCAATGTACTTTCGGTACTGTTCACCATCCTTGGGATTCATCCACTCTAAGGCCTCTAGATGGTCCATTTCTCCCATGGAGACTGCAAGGAAGAGAAGTACATGGCTACAATCCTCTCCCCTTGATGCATATTACAGGCTTCTCTCTAGAGTTGGTAGACTTGAGCTGTATTTTTTCGCCTAGAAGTACATAGCTATAACATGATCCAAAATATCCTTGGTAGTGGAGAGGAATATACAGTTATGGGTATTATGAGGCTGCATCGAACACACCGACCATGACATAACCAAAGAATTATCCTGTTCCCATTTGGCAAAATTTGGGTCATCAGGTTTTGGGCCTTTTGGCATCCCCTCCTTACTAGTAATGAATCCCAGCTTAACCTTACCTCCTATAGTAAGCTTGGTTGGTTGAGACCACTATAGGAAGTTGGTTCCATCAAGTTTCACAATGTGTCATCATACCACTAGAGACATGAGCATTTCTCAGGAGCACTCCAAAAACAGTCTATTTCCTTCAACAATTTCATTTGACTTGGATAGGTTTCTTGACAGCTCTACAACACTCCAACAACCAACCGACACACACTAGATCCACTAAGATAGGGAAACACTTGGTTGGGGTCCAATAGGAGGCCAAAAACTGAACTGATGATAATATATGAGGAGAACAAAATCTCCCAAAAAATACCTAGGGTTCAGAAAATGTGGAACCACTTCCCATACGTCTAGAGGAGTCAAACGACCCAAGAACAACAATTTTCAAGCAAGTACCAACCTCAAATGGAGAGGAGAAAAATCCAAACATCGTACCAGTATTTTTCTATTAATTTCTAAGTGCGGAATCCAGGAAAAATCATAGGAGCATTAAATGAAGATGAGAACCATACCAAAAAAATCCCTAAAATCAAGGAGCACCAAACTGAACCAGTTTCAAGAGTTGTTGTTGGTACCTATACGGACTGCTGATGTCATCTGGTGGCGATATGATGTTACCAGGTTTTCCTGAGTTCGAGAGTTGACAAAGAAGGCTCTTCCAATATTCCTTCCCGCTCTGATACCAATTTGTAAGAGTGTTGGAGGAAGAGAAGAAGAGAAGAGGAAGAAGAAGAGGTAGAAGAAGAGAGAAGAAGAATAGAGGAGGAAGAAGAGAGTTACGGGAGAAGAGGGTGTGTAACCAAAAAGTGCATCTTATATCAAAGAAAAAATTACATTTATACCCCTATATGAGCACCCAAATACAAACAAGAATGGAAGACAACAATGCCCCTCCCAAATACATATTCTCAATATCTTGTACTCCACATAGTGCTGGTAGCGTTCACTAGGGAATATGTCAATTCCAGTAAAATTTCATGTTGCTACCCATGGAAGTGGAAATTGAAATTTGTCATGGAAACTATCTCTTGTACTCCACATGTTGCTGGTAGTGTTCATGGAGAATGTCGATTTTGGTAAAATTTTGTGCCGTTACCCATGGAAATGGAAATATGTTGTGGAAATATTAGGGAAATTAGGGACATTTTAAACCATGCCAATATTAGATGTGAATGGCAGAAAAAAAGGTTATTGACACTATCTTTTGGATCTTGCTGACTGCTATTAAGTTCAATGTCTAATTTGCATTATTGTCCTCTATCCTATAATCTTTAACATTTTCTTTAAAATCTTTTCACTCTATGTAGAGTGAGAAAGGTGTCCTCTTAAAGTCTGTTGGAGTTGTTGATGCAAATTTGGATACTGTCTTTGATGTGGTTTTGAGCCTTGACCGACATAAGAGATATGAGTAAGTCAAATGAATATCCTTTTTTTTTCTCTTTTTCAATAGGTCAGGCTATTTATCTCTCTAAGAATGGTCTTTGCAGGTGGGATATGTTGACAGGTGACCTAGAGCTTGTAGATTCTGTCAATGGGCACTATGATGTTGTCTATGCAACATATGACCCAAAACATCTAACCCGGTGAGTTATTACTTGTGACTAGCTCCTCTCTTCTTTTGAAAATAAGATGCACTAGTGCAGTGATCATTGAATCTAATTACAGTCCTTTTAATAAAAATTATTAGAGAACTTTCTAGCATTTTCATTGTTGCTTTATTTATTCCTTGCATATCTTGCTATTTCCAGGTGGCAATCCAAAAGGGATTTTGTTTTCTCTAGGCAATGGTTTCGTGGACAAGATGGGTCATATAGTAAGAGTCCTTATTAATACCATGTCTTTTCTCAAAATATTATATTAATATTAAAAAGTATACAAGATTAGGGGTGTTCATTATATAGTTCAAACCGCAAAACCGAATCGAACCAAACCGAATTTGCAGTTTGGTTCGGTTTATACCTATAAATGGTTTGGTTCGGTTTGAGAATTTTCTAAATTGCGGTTTACGGTTTTGGTTTGGTTTATTGAATTTTATAAACCAAACCAAACCATAAACTGAAATTATATATATAATGTAGATATATGATATATAAACATTATATATAATATATCTAAAATTCTAAATGGAATGCTAAAATTATAAATATATAATGAACTCTTTATTTTATAATAAAATAATAAATAAAAGTTTTAAGTTTTAAGTTTTAGGGGAGCTATTTGGGTTGGGTTAAGCCCAAAAGAATCATAGAATGGTCCAAAGTCCCCAAACCGTATTAGAAACTGCACCAAACCATAATAAAACGGTTTGGTTCGATTTAGAAATTTCTCAAACCGTAGTTTACTGGTTTGGTCTGAGATCTTCTCCAAACCACACTGAACCAGACTGTAAACACCCCTATACAAGATGCACATAAAAGTGGAAGATAAGGACAAGGAGAAAACAAAATATCAAACTCCAAAAGCTAGGTTTCCCCAAAAGATGCCTTGTAGTGTCAAGAGAATAAAATACAACTCCAAAGACAAAATACCACCTAAAACACAGAAGCAACCTGAAAGGGACCCGCCAAACAGTACCTGCACTAAAACAAAACAGCCAGAAGGACCACCAACCTGACCAATACCAACATGAGACCATTTCTTGATCAAATTTGTCAGGATGGCTGACTGTAAGTTGGCCATTTCTTGATCAAATTTGTCCAAATGGGTAATCATGATCTTATTGCATAGAGAGCCAAATGTTGTGTATATGACACCAAAATCAAGCCATATCCATATGGACAAGTTTTAACCACTTAAATTTGAGCCACAAGTAATGATTGAGACAACATTATCTCTAATATCCAGTTGAAGTCCAAAACAATGTTTTAAAATACAAAGGTGTGAGGGAGCCACTAGTATCTACTAATGTACAAGTATAAGCCTTGAAGTGTAGGCTTCAGTCTCACAATATCTTAGTATTAGCCTTTAGAATTTTTGTAAAACTCTACATCTCTTCTTCTTCTTCTTCTTTTTCTTCTTCCTTCTCTTAACATACTTAACTGTTCACTAAAACTCGAGTATGCAGCTTGAGAATGAAGGATATGTGATAGGATGTTGAGAAAGGGAATAGTGGGCTGAGTCACACAGTCTTGAATTTGAGTCTTTGGCAACTCACCTTAGTACTCTAATTCTAGATTGGAGTTAAGGGGTGCAAATTGGGCTGGGTTAGGTTGGGTTTTGGCCAATCCTAACCTAACCAAAAGTTCTAAACCCCCAACCCTAACCTTAACCCAACCCAACCTTACTCCCACCTCATAAAGTCGATCAAATTCAGATCTAGACTCAATTTTAATACATTTGTTTGTTTGATGTTTTTATTGATTCTTTTTAGTACTGAAGTTAGAAAAATAAATGCTTCAAATGATTAGAGTCTATTATGAGTTATGACTTATGATAAATCTTCAATTGAAAATTTGAAATCTTGAAATCAATAATGAAACATAAAATTATGGAAAGAAAACCACTAATGACTGCTAATATTAGCCACAAGAACATATCATATAAGTGTGTGTGTCTGTGTGCGTACACAATAGTCAGGTTTGGATTGGGCCGGGTTGTCCAAAGGATCAACCTTAACCCTACCGAAGTTAATTCTGGTTCATACATTTCAACCCTAACCCTAACATGATCACCAACCCAACCCAATTGGGTTGGGTTAGGGTTGGCTTCAGGCTAATCCCACCCAAGTTGCAGCCCTACTAGAGTTGCACCAATTAGAAGGGGAGTTACACCTCTATGTAAATGGAGTCAAGCCATCAAAGCACAAAATTCTCAAGAACAAACTGAACTCATTCACTATTGAAACAGATTACTACATTCTTTTATGAAAGCCTTCTTGCTAGGGAAGGAAACTAGCATTAAATCTTAATTACTACTCTCTAATTAATTCTCCTAAAAAAACTGCAACTTCAACTTCCCAGTGACTAAGACTTCAAGATGACTATGACCTTCCACATGCTTTCTTTAATTCCAAGAAACTCCAACATCAAAGTTTGTTGAACTTGCATTAATTTCCGATCCATTCTCCAGTTAATGGGTTGGCTGGCCATGGACGTGGATTTTGGGTATGGATATGGGCTAGAAATAGGAATGTAGATATGGATAATGGGAATGGGTAGGTCTAATCATGTGTTTGGTCTTGGTGATGGTTTAGGCTTTGGTATGGTTTGAGTTTCTTTTTTACTTGTGTTAGTGGTGTTAGTGAAGGGGTATTTCGGTCCTTTGTACTTGTTGAGAATGTTGATGTGTACTGTTATGTTAGTTCGAGTGCCTCTTACTCAAAGAAGGGCACTTAAGTCTTTTCCAATAAGTTAATAATATAATAACAGGTCTGGCCGAATCCAGGGAAAACTTTTTCTCTAATTCGAACCAGCCTTTCTCTCTTTTCTCTCTTCTTCTTTCCTCTCCTACTTGCTGTTTACTTTACAGTCAACGAACAAGACAGAATTCTAGGGCAGGTCAAACTTCAACATGGTATCAGAGCGAGGTTCAACAAATCAGACTT
>NW_010729303.1:247150-257652 GCF_000365185.1 Nelumbo nucifera
GCTGTGTTCTAATCACTGCTGCCACAGCCTGCAACTTGCTGTGTTGGCTTCTACTGTGTGCTAAGCACTGCTATCGCAGGTTATAACCTCACCCACGAACAGTTCTAGGACTGCTGAGATTAGTCCTTCCGCCTAGATCTGTGTAGAACAGATCTATCTTAGCCGAATGGCTATAGCCTGCTGTACTGCGTCTATTAGGGCATCAGCCTCTGGGTCTAACTCCCCTTGGGCCCTACAACCAAGGGAAACCCTAGATGTAGGTCCAGCTGTGTTCTACGACCAACCCTAGGGTTTCTTTGCAACAACCAAAAAAAAAGTGAGAGAGTTAACTGCGAGTAGAAGAAGAGGCGGCTGCTGTAACCAGTCGAAAGATTAGCGCTCTGATACCATGTTTGCTGAAGTAGAGCTGTCGAATGAGAGGAGAAGTAGAAGAAGAAGAAGAAGATATGAGATGGGCGGTAGAATAGTTCTCAGCCAGCCCTAATCTATTATATATAAGAACATTACATAATGTTACATAAATAGACCAGAATGCCCCTGATTAGTGATGGGACACCTAGTAAAAAATAAACACTAAATAAGATTAGGCCCAGTAACTAAGGCCCAATAAATAATGACTTAAGACCCAACAAAGATAAACATACAAATTAAGACAGCCAAACCAACAATTTGGAAAGTGTTATCAGAGTTGTTTTAGGAGCTAGAATATGTGTTACTTATGGATTTGTCTTAGTTTTAAAGCAAATAGAAGTTTATTTGGTCAGTTTCTTAGTCCGAATTGGACTCTGTAATGGGACATCCGAATTTATAAGTTGAGTCTATAAATAGTCATTGTAGTTGAAATCAAGAAAGAGTTCATTTGAAGGGTTGCCTTGTCTAAGTTCCTAGCTATTTTTTACTCCTAGGTTCACCTATAAGTGTTACTCCTAGGTTCCATAGTTGTCAAGGCAATGCCTAGGCAGTGATCATGGAGGATTGCCTTGTCTAAGTTCCTAGCTATTTTTTACTTGGCACTATAAATATGTTTATATTCTTTTTTTTTAGATTATAATAATAAAATAGAAATTATTATGTTAAATATTCATTTTTTGGATTTATATACTGGTTTTTTATTATTTTCTTATTTGTTAGGGTTCAATCAACACACAAGTTGGTGTGCATGCTGTTTTGAATCCTTGAAGCCTTCAAAACCTGAACCAATAAGCAAAGAAGAACATAAAATTTTGTCCAATAAACACATTTTTCTTATTTTTTTGTTTCTGTTTTTCTTCTCCTGGATATGCCGACTTTCTATGTTTTAATTTGAAGTTTGTACTTTTTTATGTAGATTTTGATAATTACTAGTGAAAGATGATTGCTGGTTACTATGTTTTAATATGTTGATTTTATCAAGATGTTGGTTTTACAAAGAATAGTTTTCCATGCTAAATATCAACCATTACTCCTGACCTCTCTATCCAAGCCACACATATCTTTTCATGCTAGCAAAACTGTCTACCAAAGAATTAGCTGATCCAGAAATGACATACACCCTTTATTATACTAGTTGTTGAGCATATTTGTCACATGTAAACTAGTGTTTGACATTTTTCAGTTAGCCCAAATAATTAAACAAAAAATTAGAATCTAAATGTGCTAATATAATAGTGGAAAGAATGCAAAAGGAGAGCTAAAGTCTTAAAATGTACTTTTTACTTCTTATATGGTAAAAGGGTTCTGTTTATTCTACAGATTGGCAATATTTCATCCTAGTACATTGACTATTTGTACTATCAAACTAATGGTTCTGATTAATAAATTATAAATGACATGTTCAAGTTTTTCCCCCTTTTGAGATTTAGTTAAACAGCATATGGCCTACAAGAAGAATTAGACCATAATCCATACCAAAACCTTTACACCTTGTATGCATTTTTTGCTACAGCCATCTTACAAAGTCCAGCCATACACAATAAGCGGCCTCCAAGACCCGGCTATCGACGTGTCAGAATTAATCGTAAGATGTTCTCAAATTTAAGATCTTAATATTTTTCTGTGGTGTTGAGTACTTTCATCTTTCATATTTGGCATCATAACAGGTTTTGTTAAAGTGAGCATGTTCAAACTTTACAAATTTGATGATACCAAACATTATGCTATTAGCCTAGGAGATGATGTGCTTCCATCCTGTGATGATATCATGCAGTGCTGGTTA
Organism: Nelumbo nucifera; assembly: GCF_000365185.1. The sequence continues at coordinate 249,345 of NW_010729303.1, forward strand.
TAATTTGTAATTAGATATGCATTTCTTACTTTTGTGATATTTTGGTTGCTATGGTTAACAGTGCTCCATGACCTTTGATTATATTTTTGGGTGGATAGATCCTTTGATCCACCCTTTCTCCTGTGAATGAGCACTTGTTAAACCCGTTCAGAAGGTCCACCATTGCAGAAAACAAACCATTTCGGGGATAAAAGGCAATTTGGCCACCATTGCAGAAGGTCCAAGTATTAATGCTTTCAAAGAACACTTCTATTAGAATAGTTAATGTTTAATGTAGTATTTGCCGCAACAGCACAGGTGTCTTTTTAAATTTTATCTTCTGTCGCCCTATTTATATTAATAAGAACTAGTGCTACCAGATTGATTATTGCTCTCTAATCTATCTCTTCTCTTCTCCTTGAAGACCCTAAGCTTGCATAGTGGGAATAGGATAACTCACTGGTAATGTCTTGGCTGGTCTGTTCAATGAAACCTCACATTGCTCATAACTACATGTTCCTCTTGACTACTAAAGATATTTCGAACAGGGTTATTGCCACTTACTCACAAGTTAACAGTATTGCTAGAGTATATCATCTTAGGAGAGAACCTTGTAATATGCATCAGGGGGAGAGAACAGTGGCATGTATTTCTCCTCTCTACAATCTCGTTGGGAAGAAATGGGCCATTTGAAAACTTTTGAGTGGAATGATCCTATAGATGTCGAGTAGTATAGCAAGTACATTGAGGAGAACAGGGTCTTTGACTTTTTGGCTGGCTTAAATCCAGAGTTTGATTTCACTAGGCAGCATATTTTGAGTGTAGGCATTGTCTCTCTGGCTACTGCATACTCTCTTGTGCAAGGGGAAGAAAGTAGAAGGGCAGCCATGGTGCAACCGTCTATGATTGAGCACTCTGTCTTAATGTCCTCTAAGCCTAGGCCAAGTGGCGGTAAGCATCCTACTACTAAGAAGTTTGATGATGCCATCTCTGAATATTGCAAGAAGCTGAGGCATACTAAGGAAAGATGTTGGTAACTCAATCCTCACCTTGAAACTGGACATGTTTAAAACTGGAAAGAAAGGCAGTGCTCATTTGGCCATAGTTGGTAACAAGGGTCAGTCTTCTGATGTGAGCACTCAATCTCATGACTCCTCTGACATGATGGATAAACTTCAGAGTCTTCTATTGCACTTGGAAAAGAGTGGGGCATCCTCCTCATCTGGTTCTAGTAATCCATCCAGTGCACATGCTAACACAGGTACTTCTCTTGCTTATTCTGTCATACAACCAGTTCGTACAAGAGAAGAGGACAAAGTTCTGGGGTATAAAACTAAATCTATCGGCTCCACCCCAAGAGTCTATAATTATAGATATTTACAAAGAAGTCCTTATAGGACTAAAGAAGAAAATAAATATTTACATAACAGCTCTCATAGAAAATAAACAAGAAGGAAAATACAATACAACAGGGAATACAAAGTATGATACACCAATGAGACTCTTCACACTCCCCCTCAAACTGATGCAAAGGCATTAGCATCAATTTGTTCACAAGGAATAAATGTCTAGATCTCGTCATGGCCTTGGTGAAGATATCATCAACCTACACATTAGAGGCAACATGAGGGAGAGAGATAGAGCCAACAAGAAACAAGTCTCTGATAAAGTGGAAATCCACCTCAATGTGCTTCGTCCTTTAATGAAGAAGACAAGGTTAGAAGCAATCTTTATAAAACTAGTGTTGTCTGCATACAAAGAGATAGGAGTAGAGGAGTGACCAAGTTCCCTAAATAGAGATTGAAACCAAACAATTTCACTGCATACAGATGACATTGCCTTGTACTCTACTTCCGTAGATGACTTGGAGATAGTTTATTGCTTCTTACATTTTCATGAGATAAGAGAATCACCCATGAAGACACACCACCTGGTAGTGAAATGGCATGTGCCAGGGCAGCCTGCCCAATCTGCATCAACATAGGCCCTCAATTGGATAGGGGAGGACGAAGAGAAGAATAGTCCCTGTGATAAAGTGCCCCGAACATAGCAAATATCTGAAAAGAAATAGAAAGTGCAGATAACTTGGCTACTCCCGAAAAGAAAGAGATATGCTCAAGGAAATTGTGTCTAGTGTGAGTCATAGCCTTGGTAAAGAGATCGGCCAACTAAAGATTGGATGACACATGAGGAAGAGATCAGCCAACAAGTGTGAGTCTTTCATGCCTTCATGAAAGACTGGATTTGAGGCAATCTTGATTGCACTCATGTTGTCAGCAAATAAAGGAATGGGAGTTGAGTGATCAATGGTCAAATCATGAAGATGGGCTTTAAGCCAGACAAGATCACTGCAAATAGAGGACATGGCACAATCTTCGGCTTCAATAGATGATTTGGAGATTGCCTGTTGCTTCTTACACTTCCAAGAGATGAGGGAATCACCTAAGCAAACACACCATCCAGTGGTTGATCGTCTGGTGTCAAGGCAACCGGCCCAATTAGCATCAGCATAAGTAGTCAACTTATGAGATGAGGAAGATGAGAAGAAAAGTCCATGAGACAAGGCTCCTCTAACATATCTAACAATCCAAAGGACAATAGGGAAATGAGGTTGCTGAGTTGATACAAATTGGCTGACTACCTGCACAACATAGGATATGTTTGGCCGAGTCATGGTGAGGTAAATAAGGCTTCCAACAAGCTAACGATATAATGTAGCATTAGGAAGGAGTTGTCCATCATCCTTATTGAGCCTTAGGTTGAGTTCCAATGGGGTATCAACTTGCTTCAAGTCAGAGAGATTGACCATCTTAATCAAGTCACTAGCATACTTGTGCTGATTAAAAAAAATATCCTCGATCACTTCGGGCGATCTCAAGACCAAGAAAGTAGATTACCAGACCAAGATCCTTCATTTTGAAGGATTGGTTGAGAAGTTGCTTCAATTGAGTGATCCCTTCCAAGTTATCGCCAAAAATAAGTATATCATCAACATCAAGGATTAAAGTACTGGTATCGAGTATCGCATCAAACAACTTGGATACGGATACAGATACGGATACACTTTGGAAACGCATGGATACACTAGGGAAATACATAAAAATTTCATAATACATTAATAATATTAAATTTAAGGTCAAATAACCATAAATAATGCATAAATACATAGAAAATGTATATTTTAATGGTGTATATGAAGAAATATATTACAATTAATATAATATGATGCATATATATCATACAATTTTGTTGATACTGTATCAATCAAGAGTCCAAAATGCAAAGCATATTTTCCTATTATATTTCAATTATTATATCAATTATTTTCGATTTTACTATTTTTACTTTTTTACATTAACAAAGAGGTCAACCAAATATTAAATTCTCTATGTAAATTAAAATATCCATTAATAATTTATAAAATGTACATTCTCAACTTAAAATATATCAAATCTATTAAAATTTCTAAGATACATATCATATGCAAATTCATAATTTTTAACTTTTAAAATGATTATTCCATTATTATATTTTTATTCCTATAATTTTCTAATTAAAAATCTTGCTTTTTTGGTATAAATGTAGATTAGTAGATTTGATAGATTCAATTTAAGATTATATTCTTGAATATTTTGTAAAGAATGTTTTTTTTTTCTAAATAATAAATATGGTTTTGTGTAATATATATCATGTGCAAATTTATAAATTTTAAGTACTAAAATAATTATTCTCTTATTAATATTATACTTTTATAATTTTTTTGAGATTCAAATAATATTTTGATATAAATGTGGATTTGATATATTATTTATTTCTACTATTTATAAAATACTGATTTTAAGTATTACTTTTTAAATTTTTAGTTGGAGTTAACCGTAATATGTATTATTTATTTGAATCGCAATTAAGTAATAAAGAAATAAAATCTGTATTCATTTGAAGCGCATGCACATTCGTGTCTCGTAGGTAGCGTATCGTTCTATATCGGTCCGTATCAATATATATCGGCCGATACAGTGCGATAAGGATCGATACACACCTGTATCGACCTAATACGCATGACTGGCAGGATACATCTCCAGTCGTAGCGTATCCCATGCCGGACACTAATGATACAGATATGATACACCCCGTATCAGATGTATCGTATCGATATTTCAATCCTTGGTCAACATACACTAACAGAAGAGTCACTCCCTGGGGACGTTTGAGAATAAAAAGGGAATAACATGAGGAGCTCTGCTGAAATCCTGCTTGAATAATAACCCCTCTGAATTTCTCAAACCAAGCTTGTGGGGCTTATTTGAGCCCAGGCAAAGACTTCTTAAGTCTACAGACTAAAGTAGGATCATCACAGTAGCCTGGAGGAGGTTTTATATATACCAACTCACGGAGATGCCCATGAAGAAAGACATTCTTTACATCCATTTGATGAAGAGTCCATTGCTTAATAGCAATGATGGCAAGAATAAGCTGAACATTAGTCATCTTAGCCACCAGTGCAAATGTCTCTTCATAGTCAATGCCATGTTCCTGTTTGTACCCTTGAGCATCCAAGTGATCTTTATATCTATCCAAACTGTCATCAGAATTCAGCTTGACTGAGTACACCCAATGACTACCAATAGTGGAGGCATCTGCTGGAGCAGAAACAAGCTCCCAAGTACCATTTTCCAATAGGGCCTGAATTTCCAAGTCAATTGCAGCTTTCCAATACCCAATGTCTCTTCATAGTCAATGCCATGTTCCTGTTTGTACCCTTGAGCAACCAAGTGGGCTTTATATCTATCCAAACTGCCATCAGAATTCAGCTTGAGTACAACCAATGACTACCAATAGTGGAGGCATCTCCTGGAGCAGAAACAAGCTCCCAAGTACCATTTTCCAATAGGGCCTGAATTTCCAAGTCCATTGTAGCTTTCCAATACCCAATTGCTGCATCTTGTTGGTAAGACTTTGGGATATTTATGGAAGACAAAGTAGCAAAGAGGGACCTATGGATAGTAGAAAATCCATAGCAGTCAAGAGGACAGGAAGTTCTGGAAGAACATCATAAAGGAGTGGGAGTAGTAAGTGAAGGATCACTTACATGAAATAGATGTGGGTGGAACAAGGTTTAAGGATGATAGAGGAGCAGGCATTGGAGTCGATGAAGGAGGTGGAAGCATAGGCATTGGTGTAGCTGGATACATCCTGAGATAGAGTTGAAGAGGCAAGACTGGAGACTCAAAATCACTTGTAGGAGCAAAGTTATGCAGAACAGAAAAAGATGGTGTAGGTAATTTAACATGTTCAAAGAAGAACAGATTCTCAAGAAAGATAACATTTTGAGATATATGAAGATGACGAACTTTAGGATCATAACAAAAAAGGCCTTTATGTTCTAAATTGTATCCCATTAAGGCACACATAGATGATTGGGCAGTGGGCTTAATGTGTTTATGGGGAGGGAGATGCACAAAACAAATGTAACCAAAGACATGAAGTGTAAAGTAGTTTGGGGAACAATGAAAGAGACAATAAAATGGTGATTGATTACCAATGACTAAAGATGGAATAATGTTAATGAGATACACAACAATGCTGGCCGCCTCCACCCAAAAGGTAACAGGAACATGGGAGTCAAGCAGAAGGGATCTCACCATACTCAAGATGTGTCGGTTATTGCATTCAATAACTCCATTTTGTTAAGGAGTTACTAGGCAAGACCTTGGGATAGATTACCCTGTTTCTTTAAATAGATTTGAAACTCTCCATTTTCGCCATCAAAATATTCTCCCCTTGAGTTAGAATGTAGAATACGAGTGGTGGCATTATGCTAGGTCTTTACCATGGTGTGAAAGTTTTGAAAGGTAAAAAGAACTTTTGATTTCTTTCGGAGAAAGTAAACCCAGGTATATCTAGTGCAATCATCAATAAATAAAACAAAATATTTGTATCCAAGTCTAGATATAACATGAGACAACCGAACACCACTATGTATTTATTGAAAAGGAACAATAGCATGCACAGAAGAAGATGGAAAAGGTAAAATATGACTTTTACTAAGACCACAAGTTATGCAAGACTAGTCAATATTCTTAGAAACAGAAATAATAATAGTTAAGGAACTAGAAGAAAATAAGTGATCCAAGTTCTTAGCATGTGTGTGGCCTAAACATCTATGCCATAAATGCCACACATTATTACAATGAGAATGTAAAACATCACTAGTAGTGGAAAGATGACAAGAAGCCAGAGACGAAGATCTCTTCTCAAGCTCAAGAACAAACAGCCTCCCAAGCCTATGCCCTGATGTAATATTAGGTATATGCCGCAAGGGGCACTTTAGTCTTTTCTCCTTTCTTTTAAGTTGTATGGTTGCCCTAGTATATATAATAAAAAAGGCTGGCACCACTAGCATCATCTTGAGTCTCTCTCATTCTCTTTCTCTCTTCTCCTCTTCTCCTCTTCTCTCTTCCTCTTCTCTTCTCTTTGCCCACTGTTCTATTGATTAAAACATGGTATCAGAACAGGACAGTGCTCTGTAAATCATCTCCTTCTATTCGAAACTCTTCCCTGCTCCTCTAGACTGAGAATGGGAGAGACAAGTGCAAACTCCATCTAAAGACTGTTCGCTCCAGTTCCTGCCCCTGTTTCTTGGACTGCAACTGATTCATACGGCACCCAGAGACCAGTGGATGACTGATTGAGTCTTCTTAAGAGGTCGGCATTCTCTTTCTGTGGTTTTCTGTTTGTTCCTGAGTTGGAAACTATAGAGACTCCTGGACTGAATACAAACAAAGTTAAAATCAACTTTTTTTTAGTTCTTGGCTGGTTAAGTTGTTCTGCTTGATCGAATTGTATAAAGGGAGTTTGTCCCTCTTTGTGGGTGTGAAGACCCAATAATCTTCATGTTTGAGGAACCTAGGTAGGTCATAAGTGACCTGGTTCGACTGACAGAGTGCAGCAGCCTTTTTTTTAATGTGTTCTATAGTTCATATTGCCTTAAGAAGGGGCCTATCAGATCTGTGAGTATCTGTGACAGCAAGGCCAATGCTCTGATTTAGCAGTTCTTTGTGTTAGCCTAGTTGGGTGAGGACTGTAATAAGCTTGTGTCTGCTGCCTACATTCGGCTCCCATGAATTCTGAAGATTCTGCAACTTCGGAAACCACCTCACATCAAGGAGGGATTTCTGGTGGTTATGAGACCCTTCACTTTCCTATCACCATTACCCCCTTGGAAGGCAGAAATTATTTAGCTTGGTCCAAGGAGATGCGACTGTACATTACTGCCAGGGGTAAGGCCGGATATATAACTGAGAAGACAAAGGAACCTAAGGCTGGAACTGCTGATTATGATAAGTGGGACCAGGAAAATTGCATGATAATGTCTTGGCTTGACCTCAATGCTGCCATTGATCAAGTAAAATTTCATGTGGGCTGAGACAGCAAAGGAAATTTGGGATCAAGCCAAGGCAACATACTCAGAACAGAGACACTATGCACGGATTTATCAACTACAGGCAGAATCTTCAACATGCAAGCAGGGTGAGAGGAGTTTATCAGCCTACTACTCTGCTCTCACATCTGTTTGGAAGGAATTGGACTACTAACAAACCATTGAATGGGAGAGTGAGAAAGATGCCAAGGCCTACAAACAGTTGGTCTCCCAGCAATGGGTGTTTGCTTTCCTTCTTGGCCTTAACCCCATCTATCAGCCTATCCGAGTACAGATTTTGGTTAGCAAGGATCTCCCGTCTGTCCAAGAGGTGTATGCTTTAGTTCAGTATGAGGAAAGTAGGAGGTCTGCTATGAATCCTCCTGAAGGGGAGACCATAGCTTTAACCGTGCGAAGTAACACCAATTCAGCAAGAAAGGGGGAAAATCAGAAAAAAGTGGATGATAAGGATAAATTGTGGTGTACTCACTGCCAAAAGTCTTAGACACACCTGTGAGACATGTTGGGAACTGCATGGAAAACCAAAATGGGCACAGGAACTCAACAAGAAATCAGCACAAGAACAAAACAAGAAGCCAACCCAAAAGATGTTCACCTCAGCCAACCTCACCTCACATGAGTTTCAGGATTGTCCCTCTAGTTCTGATCCCAAGGAGGATATTATCAGCTCCTTCTGTGACCATTTGGAGTAGTATGGTAGGGCTATCAAACAAGCAAATTCCAGATCCACACCTTCTGAAGGGATGAGAGATCCATCGTATGGACGCCCAAATCTTGCGGAATAAAGGGGCGAATTTCAAAAATTTTTCTCTCCCTTTCAACTGGGAATCACATTCCCTATTTAGAAAATCATATTTTCAAGGATCAATCTTGAACCATAAACTGAAC
>NW_010729303.1:278927-292325 GCF_000365185.1 Nelumbo nucifera
CAGCAGGAGAGATCCTTCTTACTTATAGTCAAATCAAACCATTGAGAAGACAGGTCATCCTTGACCTACAGTTGTCTTAACACATGAACAAGATCACACGATCCAAAAAAACAGGGGGTACACAGGTTCGACAGCATTCAGCCGCCCAGACTCATAGGGTTTTCACTCGGCACATGACCAAGGAGGGTAAAGAAGAGAAAAACAAGGAGAACTGTACCAGATGTAGCTGTTTTTTCAGTCCAGAATCAGATTTCTGTTCCGCCCAGGTTCTGCTAGTCTGTTTGATCTGTTCTCTCAGTAGGGTTGTTCGATCTGCTCTCTTTAATCAGTATTCCCGCTCTGATACCATCTTGAAAGTATGGCCGGCCAGAAATAAGAGGAAGAGAAGAGAAGAGAAGAGGAGAAGAAGAGAAGAGAAGAGAGGAGGGAAGAAAGAAAGAAGGGTTTTGCAATGTAACACTGCTGGCGGCACCAGCCTTTATTTTAATATATATAGGGCAGAAGAAATAACAAGGGAAAAGACCCTTGTGCCCCTGAGTACAATAACAGACATAACAGAAAGAAAAAACGAAATAAAAAACACTTTAATTAGCCAAACAGGCCCTAATATCAGCAACTAAATTATTTTAACAATCTATAATCCACATATGGCTAGGAGAGAAGCAAGCAGTAGAAGACTCACCAAACTGGCTGATAACAGAGAAGGTAGATGACATAGCTGAAGACATAAGATGTCGTATCTTCTCCTCGGCCAAAGTACCAGAAGATTCCCCCTTTGAATCTGAAGTGGAGGAGAGAATAATATCAAATGAAGACTTTGCGACTATCTGAAGTGCCTTGTGTTGACCCTTGTTACAGTGAGAGGCCACATGTCCGAACTCCTTGCACTCATAGCACTGAATTTTGGAAAAGTCCATCTTTCCTTTTGGCTTGGTGGCTATAAACACTGTCATATCCATGTTCTTTCTTGCTCTCAAGGGAGGACTGTGTGTACAATCTAGTTTCCTCCCTTAAAAGTTCACCTAATATGTTATCCAGATCAGGCACATTTTCCCTATTGAGTATGCTGGACCTTATTAACTCATAATCAGGTCTAAGATGCATAAGAAAATGCATAATTTTCCTTTGATCGAAATGCTTTTTCATAGTTTTCACACAATAATCAGCAGTTGTGACCCGAAGACTTACAAGCTCATATTCTGTCCACAAATTAACAAAACCAGTATAGTATTCATATTTTTCTCTCCCCCTAAGTGTATGAGAATATGTCCATTTCAATCTGATATTGTCTGGACATATTTGACTGTTGAGCACCTTCTCAAGGTAGTCATACATCTCCTTAACAGTTTTTAGGCCCCTCATAGGAATAGCTACATCAATAGTAACTGAATTCAATATCCAAAAAACTATTTTGGGCATTATTGATTTTCCATTGTTTAGCATCTGTAACACCAGGGATGGTTGTGGTACCATCCAAATAACCCCACATACCCTTACCTTCAACAAAAAATTGGAAATAGAATTTCTAAAGAGCATAGTTTGTTCCATCAAACTTCACAAAGATGATGTCACTCCTTTTGTATCCCATATTCAGCCAAGAAAACGAAAATACAATAGAAAAGTTGATAATAATCACCAAAAGCCAAGAAGTCACCTTAAGGAAAAGTAAGATAATCACTGGAAACCACTGAAAGTCTGAAACCCTTAGGATGAGCAAGCAAAGTCTGAAACTTCAGTCTAAATGAACGACAGTCCAAAAAAGGAAACTGTAAGTAGCAGCCGCCCAAGGGAGAGGATCAAAACCCCTTCAAATCTTCAGCAAAGCAAGAGAGATTTGTACAGAAGACATATCAGATCTAGGCGACACCAGATCTGAAGTTTGGCCTTGATCTGTGGTCTCCCAAGAGAGATCTAATGAAATCTCTCTTGCTGATTGCGCAACTCTGTCTGAACAGCAAGTAGTGTTGATCAAAACAGCCCTACACACTTCCACCAGTTGAAGAGTGGAGGGATGAGATCACTGCCCACAAAGAGTAACAAAGAAGCAAGATGGTGATCAAAAAGCAACCTGCTTTGATACCATGTCAGTTCCAGTCGAAGAGAAGGAGAAACAAGAGAGTCACACAAATTGATGGGTGTGTTCTATGTCTGACACGCCCAGAAAGAATTATATATATATTATTATGTGGATGGACAATTCTGTCCTTACAAGAATAGATAAATACAACAGTATACAAAGAAGTATACAAAAGAGACAAATAAAGGTAAAATTACAATATTAGCCCTCATCCTCTCTACACTAGCAACCACATTCCATTTCTTATTTTTCAAGTGGTCAAATTACTATCTACAAAAGCGAAATTACTTTTTGACTTCCTACCAGATGGAGAATTAGCCGATCAACATCTATTTACCCTTCCACCCCCAAATTGTTTATTATTTTTATATAGTGTTCCCATGAACTAGATCTCCTTTTAGATTCTGTAATGTCCAAAAAATTTGAGTGTTGATATGTGATAAAGTTCTGATCTGCACTAGAATTTTGTTAGTATTAGTATTAGAGAGATATTAGAAGGGATACTAGAGAGAATAGGAGAAGAAGAGAAGAGAAAAGAGAAGAGAAGGAAAATCTGGTTTGAACTAGAGAGCTTAATCTCTCTCTCTAGTCAGCCAGGTTATATTTATATGTTTCTAGTCAATAAGCAAAAAACTATTATGTCCCTACTTAAGTATGGGACACATCACTTAACATAAACATTACACATCAGCTTTAAACATAAATAGAAAGACTAAATTACCCCTATACAGTTGACACTAACACTCCCTCTCAAGCTGATGAGTACATATCATATAGTCCCAGCTTGTTACATATGTAGTCCACTCTTCCCCAACTCAACCCTTTGGTGAACAAGCCTGCCCATTGACTTCCAGTATTAACATATGCAGTATCTATCACTCTACTAAGCACCTTCTCTCTCACAAAGTGACACTCAACTTCTATATGCTTTGTTCTCTCATGAAACACTGGATTAGAAGAGATGTGGATTGTAGCTTGATTGTCACAATAAAGCTTCATTGGAGTGTCAATCAAATATCCCATCTCCTGTAAAAGATTTCTCAGCCACACTAATTCACAAGTGGTATGTGTCATAGCTCTGTATTCAGCTTCTATACTGCTTCTTGCCACAACTATTTGTTTCTTACTTTTCCATGTCACCAGATTACCTCCAAGGAAAGTACAATAACCTATAGTGGATCTTCTATCAAATACAGAACCAGCCCAATCAGCATTGGTGTATCCCTCTATTTCAAGATTTCCTTCACTCTTATATATCAAGCCACAACTAGGAGCTCCCTTCAAATACCTTACAATCCTTAGAACTGGATACCAATGTGGAACCCGAGGTTTCTGCATAAACCGTCTCACCACACTAACTGCAAATGAAATATCTAGCCAAGTAATGGTTAGCTAGTTTAGCTTACCTACCAACTGCATGTACCTTCCAGGATCTTCAAATTCCTCACCCATATCATTGCTCAACTTGGTATTTGGTTCCATAGGTGTTTCAGCTGGTTTGGCACCTAACAATCCTGTTTCTTCCAACAAATCAAGAACATACTTCCTCTAGCACAAATTAATACCATGCTTAGACCTTGCTACTTCTATCTCCAAGAAGTATTTTAATTTACCAAGGTCCTTTGTTTGAAAGTGCTCCTGTAGGAAGGTCTTCAGCCTATCAATCCCCAATCTATCAGTGTCAGTAATGACAATATCATCTACATATACCACCAGTAAGATCTTCCCAGCATGCAAATCATGACTGAATACTGAGTGATCAACCTGACACTTTTTCATACCAAACTTCTTTATCACTTCACTGAATCTACCAAACCACGCACAAGGAGACTATATAAGTCCATAAAATGTCCCTCTTTAGTCTGCACACCTTACCATTCTCCCCCTAAGCAACAAACCCCGGTGGTTGCTCCATATAGACCTTTTCAAGGAGATCACCATGTAAAAAGGCATTCTTGATGTCAAGTTGAAAAAGAGGCCAATCATACATAGCAACTAGAGATATCACAGCATGGACTGAACCAATTGTAGCAACAGGAGAGAAGGTCTCCGTGTAGTCAATACCATATGTTTGGGAATACCCTTTGGCAACCAATCTAGCTTTCAACCGCTCTACACTACCATCAGGTAAATACTTAACAATGTATACCCACTTACAACCAACAGCCTGCTTACCACGAGGGAGTGTGGTGAGATCCCATGTATGATTATGAGCTAAGGCAGAGAGTTCTTCCATTGCATGGCGCCACCCTGGAGAGGCAAGGACTTCCTAGACACCCGTAGGAACGGGAATAGAAGATAACAAAGAAATAAACTGGTGATGGGAAGCAAAAAGGTGAGTGATAGAAACATAATTAGAAATGGGATGAAGTGTGCAATTGCATTTACCTTTCCACAAGGCGATTGGAAGATCAAGGTCAGAAATTGGGGGTGTTGCTAGTGTGGTAACAACTGCCGGATCTGTCGACTGTGACGAAGTTGGAGGAGGAGCTTGTACATGTTGTCGACACGTATACACTTGATGGATGGGTGGCCATTCAATAGGAAGTTGCACCAGAGGCAAAGACTTAGTCACAATTGGAACAAGTGGAATGGGGTCCTCAATGGGAATTGGAAGAGGAGGAGGTGAGGAAGAAGAAGAAGAAGGGACATTACCTGACCCCAAGAAAAATGGAGTATATTTAAAGAAAGTAACATCAGCACACACAAAGGAATGTCGAGAACTAGGATTATAACACTTATACCCTTTTTGGGTCCGGGAATAGCCAAGGAAGATACATTTAGTGGATTGTGCATCTAATTTGTCATTTCTCGGTCCAAGATTATGAACAAAACATACACACCCGAAAACCTTAGGAGTAAGGGGAAACAGAGACAAGGTAGGAAACAAAGTGGTGAAAGGGGAATGACCTTCAAGGATGGGCGTGGGCATCTGGTTAATTAGGAAACAAGATGTAAGCACAACATCACTCCAAAAATGTTTGGGTACATTCATATGGTGCATAAGGGATCGAGCAGTTTCCAAAAGATGACGGTTCTTTCTCTCAGCTACCCCATTTTGTTGTGGGGTGTAGGTATATGAAGTCTGATGAATAATGCCATGTTGTTCCAAATACTCCTAAAACAATGTATAAAAGTATTCTCGGCCATTATCAAAACGAAGAATCTTAATGTGTACACCAAATTGGTTGCGAATTTCAGCATAAAAGTTTTGGAAAATGGAAAACAATCCACTCCTTTCTTTCATTAGGTAAAGCCACGTCATCCTTGAATAATCATCAACAAAAATAACAAAGTATGATGAGTTATTGCTCACCTCAGAAGCCCCTTCGAGGGTGGCTTAACCACCTGAAACAAAAGATGGAAGAAAGGGGATGGGAGGAAGAAGATAACAGAGAGAGAGAGATAAAAAGGGATATTCATTCACGCCACTTATTACATGATCAAGGCCTTATATAGCTGGCCTACATGTATGCAATCATGAACAAAATATCTTCTGGTGGTAGTGTAACTAACTCTGGAAAGGCTCTGCCAATGTGGCATGCTAGCCTCTCTGTCTTCTAGTGAAATGCTGATCAATGGAGGTCTGCTCCACACCTGCAGTTGGGTTCGAAGGGGGTGTTTGGGTCCCAACAATTCCTCCCCCCTTAACATTGACCTTGCCCTCAAGGTCTAGGTTTGGAAACCTTTCATTCAGCCTAAGATAAGGTTCCCAAGTGGCATCGCCTGGAGGAAGCCCAACCCACTCTATCTTGACTTTGGGCACAACCTGACCACCTCGACGAACCCAACGGAAATCCACAATTCTTACAGGTTCAGTATCAAGGTCCCCTTCTGCAGTGAACTGGGGTAAGTTGGGTGCGACAGGGGTCTAATTCCTCATTGACTCTTAAGAAGTAAGATGTGAAATACTGGATGCAGCTTTGAGGTCGCAGGGAGATCCAACCGATAAGCAACAGGGCCCACTCTTTCCAGAACCCTATAAGGCCCATAATACCTGGGTGCTAACTTGTGCCAAGCCCGTCTTACCAATGAGATCTGGCGGTAAGGTTGGAGCTTGAGGTAAACGAAGTCACCCACCTAAAATTTCAATGGGCGGTGGTGAGCATCATAGTGGGCCTTCATTCATTGCTACTTGCTAGGCCTTTGTCAAATTGGACTTAAGCAATCTAAGGATCTCGTCCCTTGCAATCAAACGGGTCTTCACTTCTGCCACATTGGATGACCCATACTCATATGGTAATACGGGAGGAGGTTTTCTGCCATAAAGAGCCTTGAAGGGTGTCATTCCAACAGCCGACTGATAGGTCGAGTTGTACCAGTATTCTGCCCACGGGAGCCAGTGAGCCCACTGTTTGGTCTTTTCCTCTGCAAAACATCTAAGGTAGGCCTCCAAGCAACGATTAAGAACTTCAGTCTGCCCATCAGTCTGCGGATGATAACTCGTGGAAGGGTGCAGTTGGGTTCCTTGCAAGCGAAAATATTCCTTCCAGAATGCACTCAAGAAAGCAGGGTCCCGGTCTGAGACAATGGATCTTGGGGTCCCATGCAGCTTGCCGACGTCCCGGATGAAGATGTCAGCCACCATAGCTGCGGTGTATGGGTGAGGTAATGCAAAGAAATGGCTGTACTTGGTGAGACGGTCAACCACTACCATGATAACCGCCTTTCCTGCAGAACGAGGAAGACCTGTGATGAAATCCATGGAAAGGTCTTCCCACACCTGATCTGGAATTTTGAGAGGTTGTAGAAGGCCAGCGGGAGACTGTGATGAGTATTTCTGCTGTTGGCAGGTTTGACATTCGGATATATACCGTAATACATCCTTACGCATTCCTACCCAATGATAGTGGTTGTTGAGCCTCTTTATGGTCTGTAGCACTCCTAAGTGTCCTCCCAAAGCGGAGTCATGAAACAACCTTAGCAGTTCAGCTTTGTGGGCCGAATTCTAGGCAACAACAAACTGACCCCTGAAGAAAAGATCAGGCCCCACAACTTGGTAACCAGCAACTTGTGAAGGGTCTCGATTCCACTTATCTCTAATGGCCTGCAACTGTGGATCAGACCTGGCTTCTTGTCGTATAGCTTCAAATAAAGGGAAGCTGGGCTAACTCTTCTACTCGTGACAATGCATCAGTTACTTTGTTTGTGGGCCCCGGCTTATATTCTATGAGGTAGTCAAAGCCCATCAATTTACTAAGCCATTTTTGCTGCTCCGGGGTATGCACCCTTTGTTCTGCTATGTACTTCAAACTTCATTGGTCTATTCTAATAACAAACTGGCATCCCAAGAGGTATGCACGCCACTTTTGCACTGCCATCACTACAGCCATCATTTCTTTAACATAAGTGGACTGATTTTGGTGAGTTACTGAGAGAGCCTTGCTGAAATAAGCAATGGGCTGCCCTTTTTGCATCAGGACGGCCCCTACTCCTACACCTGAAGCATCACATTCTATTTCAAAGGGCTGAGAGAAGTCCGGAAGAGTGAGGACTGGAGGGCTAGAAACTGTTGTCTTCAATTCTTCAAAAGCCCGTTGGGTTTCTTCAATCCACCTGAATGAATCTTTCTTTAATAGACGCATTAGTGGGGCGGCCATAAGCTCATACCCCTTAACGAAGCGCCTATAATATCCTATAAGCCCAAGAAAGCCCTGCAGTGCTTTTATAGTAGTGGGCTTGGGCCACTTCTGAATGGCTTCTACCTTTTCTGGATCTGCCATGACCTGACCCGCTGCAACCACATGCCCTAAGTACTGAATTTGTCCTTGCCCAAAGGAACACTTTGTCATTTTGGCATGTTACTGATTTCTCCTCGAAGTTGTGAGGGTGAGTTTCAGGTGTTCCATATGTGTGTCCCAATCCCTACTATACACAAGAATATCGTCAAAAAACACCAAAATAAATTGCCTCAGAAATGGCCTGAAGGTGTCATTCATGATGGCCTGAAAGGTTGAGGAGGCATTTGTGAGCCCAAAAGGCATAGCCAAGAACTCATAATGGCCATCGTGAGTCCTAAAGGCCGTTTTGTGGATGTCAGCCTGGTGGACCCGGATCTAATGATACCCGGAGCGCAGGTCTAATTTGGAGAAAACTCGTGCCTCTCCTAACTCATCAAGCAGTTCATCAGTGAGGGGTATAGGAAACTTGTCCTTCATCGTAATCTGATTTAAGGCCCGGTAATCTACACAAAAGCGCCAACTATCGTCCTTTTTCTTTACTAAGAGCACGGAAGATGAAAAAGGGCTGGTGTTGGTCTGTATATGCCCTTTTTCCAATAGCTCTCTTAGTGCCTTCTCAATTTCCAGTTTCTGAAAGTTAGGGTATCTATATGACCTCACATTGGCGGGATTAGAGCCAGGTAAGAGAGGTATCTGATGATCACGAGTCTGGGATGGGAGTAATTGGTTCGGCTCCTCAAATACATCGCCAAACTGATTGAGTATCGACCGCAGGGCCCCATGTTGGACTTTAGTGGGGTGAACACAGCCCTGGTTGTCCAGAATTGGAACTGTGGGACGAAGGCCTAAGTGCATAAATATGGGTTGGCCGGCAGCTTTGGAGGCCCGTATCATGGAGGTTAAAGTATCACTTCAAGGGCTTGGAGGCTGCACCCCTTGTAAATGACAAGACCGACCATCCTGGTGAAAATCCATTTTCATTTTGGCCCAATCACATAGTGCAAGGCCCAGACCACGCAACCAATGAACCCCCAAAATAATATCAGCCCCCGAGAAATCCAATGGGTGGAGATCCACCACAAAATTATGGCCTTGTATGAGGATTTTCTCCTTCTTACATACACCATTACATGACATCTAACTCCCATTAGCCACATGAATTGAAAAGAGAAGGATGGGTTGTATCAATTAAAATCATCACAATCCGGCCCATCAATCTCCCTTCTACTCACATGGAATGGAAAGAGTTGAGGCCCATGAGGGCATGTAAGGAGATCTCGGCCCCGTCAGTTTCTGGCCCATCTGGAATCAGTTCACATTTGATCGAGTTCTCTGGGTCGGGCTCGTCCGTTTCTTCCTCTGTCTGTAGGAGAAATACTCGCTGGACCCAGAATTTATGGCCCGGTCCAAACTTGTCATCACAGTTATAGCAAAGGCCTTTCTCACGTCGGTCTTGCATCTCAGCCCAAGAGAGGCGCTTGAAAGGCATAGTGGAACGGGGCAGTATGGGCTTATGAGGATCACCAACCGGTTTCATGGGCAATTGGTCCACCCGTGGAGGAGTCTTCAAGATCGGGTAGGGCTGTTTGCTAGCTCGACGAAGGTTATCGATTCTCTCTTCTTGCAGGCGAGCTAATCCCACTGCAGCCGTGACAGTTGCCAAACGGAGTGCTCTCACCTCCAGGTAGATATCTTCTTTGAGCCCTCCCACAAAACAACCTACTAAGGCCTTCTCCGGCCAGCCGTGCACCCTGGTCGCCATCCGTTCAAACTCGAGCTGGTATTCCTCTATAGTTCCAGTCTGCTTCAGCCTGGTGATCAGCTCGTCATAGTCCACGAACGCCGTCGGCCCAAAGCGGATACACAAGGCTTCCGTGAACTCCGACCAAGTAACCTGGGGATGATTCCGGTAGTACCACTGGAGCCATAGAATCACGTCTCCTTCTAGATGAATGGAGGCAATGGAGACACGTTGGTGGGCAGGAGTTTCATGGTACTCGAAGTATCTTTCTATACGGAAGATCCAAGGAATGGATCTCCACCGGAATAGTTGGAAAATTTGTTCTTAGTGACTTTCCCGGTGAGGTAACCCCCTATCCTTTGGCTATTGGAAGCAAAGGCTTCTGCTCCTGCTAGGTGACTGGTCTCGCCGGTTTGTTGCTGAGAGGCGATGCTGGAGCCAAGCACTCTGACTTCCTTGAGTTCGTTCACCACCTGGTGAAGTCTGACCTCAATTTGATCGACCCTATCATCCACGGTAGTAGAACGTGTCTGTGGCATCGTGAAGCCTGGGATTTGGATTACAGGCTCTGATACCAAATGATGAGCTACCGCTCACCTAGGAAGCCCCTTCGAGGGTGGCTTAACCTCCTGAAACAAAAGATGGAAGAAAGGGGATGGGAGGAAGAAGATAACAAAGAGAGAGATAAAAAGGGATATTCATTCACGCCACTTATTACATGACCAGGGCCTTATATAGCTGGCCTACATGTATGCAATCATGAAGAAAATATCTTCTGGTGGTAGTGTAACTAACTCTGGAAAGGCTCTACCAGCGTGGCATGCTAGCCTCTCTGTCTTCTAATGAAATGCTGATCGGTGGAGGTCTGCTCCACACCTGCAATTGGGTTTGAAGGGGGTGTTTGGGTCCCAACAAAGTATTTGTAACCATTGTATGACACTATTTTATTTGGACCACAAACATCTGAATGAACTAAAGAAAAAGGACTCAACATACGATTATCAACCCTAGGACTAAAGGGAACATGGTGATGTTCCCTAACTGACACAACTCACAATCCAAAATAGAAAGATGACTCAACGATGGAACAAGAGACTTCCATACTTTAAGCGATGGATGACCAAGTCTATTGTGCCACTAAAGAGGAGAAAGAGATGTCTGAAGGGCTATTGACGAACTACCACCACCATCAAGATAATACAGTCCACCAAATTCATGCTCTCCACCAATCTTCATCCCTGTCTTGAGATCCTTAAAAACATAAGAAGAAGGGTAAAAAGTGATAGAGCAATTAAGGGACTTGATCAACTTACTAACAGATATAAGATTAAAAGGAAATTTGTGAACATACAAAACATAGGATAGGGATAAAGGGTCTATGTCAACATTACCAACACCACAAATGGAAGATGTGGAACCATTATCAAGGGTAACAAAGTGTGATGTGGGGCACTGAGGAAAGGAGGAAAACACACCTAGAGTTCYAGTCATGTGATCGAAGGCTCTAGAGTCAATAATCCAGGGGTTGGGTTTGGATACCAGACAAGCCATACCTAAGTGTGCAAGAGTGGTTGTATTTTGTTGAGATGTGGCATGAATAAACTGCTCATACTCATCACGTAGGACACTCATCATCTCCTTCCCGGAAACATCTGTAGATATAGAAGGCATCTGATCAGCTTGTTGGCTCTCTTGTCTGGAACCACTATCATTAGCCACTACATGATTTGCCCAAGTTGAAGGTGGTCCATGCAAATCATAACAAAAGTTGATGGTATGTCCTTCCATACCACAGTGTGTACACCTCCTTGGACCATTTACTACGTCCTCTACCACGAACTCCCCCTGAATCTCAACCTCCAATATGTCCACCACCATGACTATACATAGGTCCACCACCACCACTACGACCATACACCGGTCCACTACCACCACTACGGCTGGATTTAACTCCCTGAGCTCCACCTCTAACACCACGGCCTCCCCTTCTCGTCACTGCAAAGGCAAACCTGTCAGAGATATTAGAATTCTCTGTAGGCCCAATAGAGATCCTCCGAAGACAAGAAAATACCTCTTCTAGAGAAGGAAGAGCCGACCCTCCTAGTATTTGTGTTCACACTGGTTCATATTCAGATTTCAGCCCTACTAAAAATCTGGTCACATCTAGTTCTCTCTGTTGTCGCTGAATTTTAACATCAGGAGTGAGGGGATGGTACACATTCAACTCATTACGAAGGTTCCTCATGCTAGCATAGTCCCTTCAAGACTCTGATTACCTTGTTAAATATTAAAGTACTCCTGATAAAGTGGATACACTCTAGTAGTATTGTCTTGTCCCCGAATATAGCTTCTTGGCATGGTCCCAAATCTCCTTGCTTGTATCTCGGAAAATGAAATTCACACTGATCTTGGGTTCCATACTATTCCATAACCAGGTCATAATCTGTGCATCTTCTTGTTCCCAATCACTATACTCATGAGACTCAGTGGAGGGTTTTTCTTCCCTTACACGCTTCACTTTCTTCTTATCTCTAAGAAAGACCTCTACAAATTTCACCCTGTTGAAGTTCGGCCTGCCCTAGAAGTTTGTTTGTCCGTTAGCAGTCAAGTAAAGCAAGCAAGCAAGAAGAAGGAAGAAAGAGGAAGAAAGAAAGAAAAGGTTTGGTTCGAATTAGGGAAAGATTCAACCCTACTTTCGGCCAGATCTGTTATTATATTATTAATGTAATAGGAAAAGACATCAATGCCCTTATTTAAGTAAGAGGCACTCAAACTAACATAATAGAACAACTCAGCAATCTCAACAGGTACAAAGACCAAAATACCCCTTCACTAACACTCCCCCTCAAGCTGGTGAGTATATATCATATAATCCCAGCTTGTTACATATGTAGTCCACTCTCCCCCGACTCAAACATTTTGTAAACAAGTCTGCCCACTGGTTTCCCGTATTAACATATGCAGTCTCTATCACTCCATTCAGCACCTTCTCTCTCACAAAATGACAGTCAACCTCAATGTGCTTGGTTCTTTCATGAAACACCGGATTAGAAGAGATATGAACTGCAACCTGATTGTCACAATAGAGCTTCATTGGAGTACTAATGCCATACCCTATCTCCTATAGAAGGTTCCTTACCCACACTAATTCACAAGCAGTATGTGCCATAGCCCTATATTCTGTTTCTTGCCACAATTGTTTGCTTCTTACTTTTCCACGTCACCAGGTTACCCCCTAGAAAAGTGCAATAGCCTGTGGTAGACCGCCTATCAGACATAGAACCGGCTCAGTTAGCATCGGTGTATCCTTCTATTTCCAGTTTTCCACCACTTATGTATAGCAAACCACGGCCAGGAGCTCCTTTCAAATACCTCACAATCCTTAGCACTGCATTCCAATGWGGGACCAAAGGTTTCTGCATGAGCTGTCTCACCACACTAACTGCAAATGAAATATCTGGTCGAGTAATGGTTAGATAGTTTAGTTTGCCTACAAGTCGTTGGTATCTGCCAGGGTCTTCAAATACTTCACCCATATCACTGCTCAGCCTCATATTTGTTTCCATAGGTGTCTCAGTTGGTTTCGTACCTAACAAACCTGTTTCTTCCAGCAAATCAAGCACATATTTCCTCTGACACAGATTAATACCATGCTTAGATCTTGCTACCTATGCCCAAGAAGTACTTCAATTTTCCAAGGTCCTTTGTCTGAAAGTGTTCCGGTAGAAAGGCCTTCAACCTGTCAATGCCCATTTTGTCATTCCCAGTAACAACGATATCATCTACATACACCACCAGTAGTATTTTTCCTACCGGAGAGTCATGACTGAAGACAGAATGATCAACTTGGCACTTTTTCATACCAAACTTCTTGACCACCTCACTGAACCTACCAAACC
>NW_010729303.1:296395-308564 GCF_000365185.1 Nelumbo nucifera
AAAGAGAGAAAAGGTCTAGTTCGAATTAGGGAAAGATTCAACCCTACTTTCGGCCAGACCTGTTATTATATTATTAATGTGATAGGAAAAGACATCAGTGCCCTTATTTAAGTAARAGGCACTYRAACTAACATWATAGAACAACTCAGCAATCTCAACAGGTACAAAGACCGAAATACCCCTTCACTAACACACCCAAGGCACATAGTTCTCCCCATTCAATTTGATAGAAGTAATTTGAACATTCAGGTAGTCAGTGGGAACCATCACACTAGATTTGTTTTCACTGTTGTCTCCCATATCTGCAAACTTTTTTTCTTCTAATTCACTTCTCACCACACTGCACACTAGTAAAAACCACCTACAGTCACAATTTCAGCAACACCTGTCACTGTTTTCTTCACTCTCCACACCACAAAGCTACCACGCAACTACCTGAATACACACCATACCACTAGCAACTCACCAACCACTCGATCCACACTGAAATACCCACATAACCCACCTATTTAATCACCAAAAAACCAACCTGCACTCGACTGTCCACTGCCCCACCTGAAACAGCCCTCTTCTCACCATCGATTAGGGGGGGCTTCCTACAAACCACTGCAAACACCCCCCAACGTACTGACCGAAGGCATGAGCACCTCCAAGAAGAAAGGGCGACCACTCCTTTTCAGCTCCTTTCCCTATCTCCAACAGATGATGAAGAAAATTTGAAAAACCCTAGGCTGAATGGCAATAAAAACAGAACTCTGGGCAGATCTGATTTTGTCACAGTTTCTCTGATACCATGATAAAGTTCTGATCTGCACTAGAATTCTGTTAGTATTAGTATTAGAGAGATATTATAACGGATACTAGAGAGAATAGGAGAAGAAGAAGAGAAGAAGAGAAAAGAGAAAAGAGAAGAGAAGGAAAATCAGGTTCGAACTAGAGAGCTTAATCTCTCTCTCTAGTCAGCCAGGTTATATTTATATGTTTCTATTCAATAAACAAAAGACTATTATGTCCCTACTTAAGTATGGGACACATCACTTAACATAAACATTACACATCAGCTTTAAACATAAATAGAAAGACTAAATTACCCCTATACAGTTGACACTAACAATATGGAACTTGTGGTGATTGCACAAATGGATTGGTTATTCTAACCACAGAGGAGTTTTTTAATATAGTGATAGTCAAAATAGTTTAGCTTCACAGCCAAGTGCCTATGCCTATCTGGATCATCAAATAATTGTCCTTTTCCTTTTTTGTTTTAAATACTTTTCCTTTTTCTTTCTTGAGATTTGAGAATCTAGATGTATGTGTATACTTTCTATTTTTTTTTTTTTTTGTTAATGTGTTTTGTTGATTAGTTAGGTGGTTGCTTTCCATTACAAGTCTGTGGTATTATTTTGTCTATATCTCATCTTTTTCAGTTGTATTTGCTTCTTTAGAGATCAAAAGAATTATTCTTAGAAATGTTAGGTGTTAACCTTTTTTCTTGAAGTGAAGATGTAATTGCATGTGATGTGTGTGTGTTTTTTCTTTGTTTTTTTTTTTTTTTTTTTTTCAATTTTATGATTTTCTATATTTTTTTTTGTAAAATTTTTTTTTTTTTTTTTTTTTTTTTTTTTGGGGGGGGGGGGAGGTAAATATTTTAAGCATATTTATTCATGAAATATGTTTAAAATATGGAACATGTATTGAATGCACTGTGTTCATGATTTTTTATTTCACTTTTATCATTCTGTTTTGCAGCTTCAACATGGGAGATTAGAGGTCTAAATGAACCCCTGGATTCAAATGCTGCAAGATGTCTTGTGACACTAATTCTGGAGATAGACCCTCATGGCTGGGGTAAATGGAAGAAAAATGACCATTCAAAGTTTGAATACACAATTCCTAATGCATTGTTGTGTCAAGTAGCAGGTTGAGTGGTCTATACCTGATCTTTTTTACAGATTGAATTGCTTTCATAGATTAATCAGTAATGACATGGCTTAAAATTATATTGTTAATCTATTACTCACCTGTGCACTATTGTGTTTGGTACATGGGAAAATATTAATTGCATGAAGACCACTATTTATGTTTTCCTGTTCCATATAGCTAGTTATCTCATATACATTATACAAAAACTGTATTCCAACTACAACATTTAAATGTTCCACTAGCAAGCATCATGTTTTTTTCTGCATTTATTTTGAAAAGCCTGGCTTTTGCTTCCTCGTTATTAAAGTTTCTAATAATTAGCATACTGTTCTTCAGATTGCTCTTATAGTGGGGCTAAAGAGAGTCAAAGACCACTAATATAGTTCTTCTATGGGAAAGAAACAGAAACAGCAAAGATACTTAAAAGTGGCTCTCAAGAAACCAAAAGAGCAGTATCTGATTGAGCGAAAATATAGAACGAGGAAAGGCAGTTACAACTCCTAAAAAGCTTTATGCAGTTTACTTTCCTTCAAGCTTCATAGAATAGCTAAAATTTTATGCTAGTGCCTTAGGACAAAATTAGAAATTAGAAATCCTCAAAAACAGTTTTTAAATAAGTTGTAGATCCCACCTACAATAATATGAAATAAAGAAAAAAAACAGAAGAGAATAAGAAGATTGAAGAAGATGGAAAAGAGAAAAGTAGAGGAAGAAATTGGAAGAAAGGGAAGGAAGAAGAGAGAGAGTTCAAAACCTCTCTTCAGTCCCCAATGATCTCTTTTATTCTTTTGTTGTAAAAAATAAGGACAATTACATGAGTGCCCTTAGTAGGGTGTCCATCACTAAAGACAACAATAAAAAAAAAGAAAAAACAATCCCATAACTAAGGCCCACTACTTACTAACACAAGTCATAAACATAACTTAAAGAAAAGTAAAGAACCTAAGGCCCATTCAGCCAATCATCTCTACACTCCCCCTCAAGCTGAGCATAGATATCAATCATGCCCAGCTTTTTTAGACAATGTTGTAACTTTTCCTTGGGACACCCTTTGTCAGAGCATATGCTAACTGTTGCTCTAAGGCAATAAAAGGAAGGCAAACTTCTTTGAAAGCTACCCTCTCTTATAAAATGTCGGTTAACTTCAATATATTTTGTGCTATCATGCTGAACTGAGTTGTGAGCTATGTTGATCATAGCCTAATTATCACAATAAAGCATTAAGGGCTTATCATGTGTAATACCCATCTCCTCTAAAAGTGACCTGAGCCATAACAACTCTGAAACTCCATGTGCTATTGCCCTATACTCTGCCTCAGTCGAAGACCTGGCTACTATTGATTGTTTCTTACTCCTCCAGGAGACAATATTCCTTGCAACCAAGGCACAATAATGTGATGTAAATCTCCTATCATCAATACTACTACCCTAATCAGAAAATGTGTAGTATAGCTTCATGTGCCTATACCTAGGGAAGAGGATGCCCTTTCTCGGAGTTCCATTCAAGTAACACAGAACTCGTTTTGCAGCAGCCATATGTGTGTCTCTAGGGGCATGAATAAACCGATTCATCACACTAACAGCATATGAGAGATCTGGTTGTGCCATGCAAAGGTATAGCAACTTCCCCAAAAGTCTTTGGAACACTCCCCTGTCTACCAGAAGCTCACCATCATCAGTTGAGAGTTTATAGTTAGCATTAATAGGTGCAGAAGCAGGTTTGACACCAAGTTTCCCCGTCTCTGTGAGAAGATCTAACGCATACTTCCAATGGGAGATGAAGATGCCACCTTTAGACATAGCAACTTCAATTCCCACGGAATATCTCAATTCCCCTAAATCATCAACATAAACAATAAGAAAGGTAACCTAAGTGCCTCTCCTCTTTACAAACAAGGTATGGTTAGATTGTGGCTGTGTATAGAAGCTCATGAGGATTGCTTGAGGCCATATAAAGATTTCTTCAACTTGCATACATTGCCCTGCATTTCCTTACCATACGTACCTGGGGGAAGTGACATATAAACCTTTTCATCTAAGTCTCCATTTAAGAACACATTCTTAACATCAAACCGATGTAATGGTCAGTCATAATTAGACCTATTCATGGGTCGGGCCTGGTCGGGTTCAGGCCGGGCTTTGCCTCTTTATCAACAGAAAATGTCCAGGCCCGAACCCGAGCCCAAGCCCGTCTCGACCTTTGGGCCTAGATCTTGAACCCGAGCCCAGCCCTTATATAAGGCCTGAAACCCGAGCCCGAGTCGAAAGCCTGATCTACACATAAAATGTCCTAATTTTTGTGTAATTTAATAAACTAAGATTATATTAATTTGGTAATAATTTAATAAATTAATACATTAACTCATATTTTCTGAATAGTAAATTATTATTTGATGATAGGTTAATAAATAAATACATACTATATATATTTATTATATATAAATAATGTATATTTCTATTATATGTAATAGTATCGGGTCAATCTTATTTAAGAAAGCCCGAGCCCGCAGGCCTAAAATTTTGTCCAAGCTCGAAAAATATCGGGTCGGGCCAGACTGGCCCGTCGGGCTACCTAGCCCATGAACAGGTCTAGTCATAACTCACTACCAAGGACAACAAAACTCTCACTGAAGTCATTTTCGCAACTACTAAGAAAGTCTCCATATAGTCAATTCCATATACCTAAGTATACCCCTTGGCTACTAGCTAAGCCTTATACCTCTCAATGGTGCCATCAATATGGTGCTTGATAGTGAACACCCACTTACATCCCACCGGTTCCTTCCCATGAGGCAAATCCACAATATCCCAAGTATTATTTTTGCGAAGTGCTTCTATTTCAGTTTTCATAGCCTCCCTCCATTCTGGCTTAGACAAGGCCTCTGTAACTGACTATAGGCTGAGAAGAAATGGAGGCTAAGAAAGAATAATAAGATGGGGATAACATGCTGTAAAATAGGTGTTGAGAATACAATGTGTTGTACATCTCCTCTTACCATTTCTTACAACAATAGGTAGGTTCAAGTCTGAGAAGGGAGGTTCTGGAGCAGGTGGTGAAGGACTTGTCCTCTCTTCAAGAGTTAAGAGTGTCCGAGGCTCAGCTATAGATGGGGGAACAACCTGCTCATGCCTGTCTATGGTACCATTTGTAAAGAATAGGAGGAATAGTAAAAACCGGAGGACTAGCAGGAGGAACAAGAGGAGCATGAAGGACTAGAGGGAACCACCTCTGCCACTAGAACAGAAGGAACCACAAATGACTCAACCTCAAAATCAACTAGAAAAGGTGAAGGAAGTGGTGAAGCAAACAACTCAATGGAATGCTCCCCCTTAGGACAATGACTAAAAATAAGTGACCCTACAAAGGTAACATCCATGCAAACAAAACGAGTCCCACTAGTGGGATCAAAACAGCAATAACCCTTTTGTGTGGAGGCATACCCTAAGAAAATGCACTTTTGGGCCTTGGGTTCAAACTTATGTTTCTAAGAGAGAGGAAGATGAACATAACATATGCAACCAAAGACACACAAGGGAATAAGGAACATTTCACTCTCAGGGAATAGAACAACAAATGCATATTTGAACCCTAAGACTTGAGAAGGCATGCAATTAATAAGGTAGGTAGCTGTCATGATTACAACACCCCAAAATCTCATTGGAACATGGGAAGCAAAAAGGATGCTCCTGGATACTTCAACATGTTGATTCTTTCTCTCTACCACCCTATTATGCTCTGGAGCACGCGAACAACAAGTCTGATGTATAATCCCAAACCTCTCAAAGTATGAAACAAGATCATTCTCAAAATATTCCATAGTATTATTTGATCAGAATATCTTGATGCGGGTATCAAATTAGGTAAGCACAAATTCACGAAACTACTTCACTCGTTTGGGTACTTCAGCACAGGATTGCATAAGGTAAAGCCATGTGTAACGAGAAAATTCATCAATAAATAGAATAAAATATTTATAGCCACCCATGTAAGGTAAATGGTATGGCCCCCACACATCAGAGTGCACAATAAGAACTTCTGCAGTGCTTTGACAACTCGCATGACTCACAATGTAAACTTGACACCTTAGTTTCCTTAAACAAAGCTGAAAATAAAAAACTCAACGAAGAAAAAGAAGTATGACCCAAATGATAATGACATAACATAATATGATTTACGAATGACTAACTCTGCACATTTGAACCAAAAGCTGCTCTCAAAGGTGATACTTGATTTTGTCCAGGCATGTCCAATAGGTATGTCCCATTTGCCTCATGGCCACTCCCAATCACCTTTTGAGATTTCATTCTGGAAAACACAGTAAGAAGGAAAAAATGTCACACTACAGTTCAAGGATTTTGTCAGATTACTGATTGAAAGCGAGTTAGTATTTAGTTTTGGAACATGAAGAACTAAGGATAAAATGAGGGTATCTAAAGCTTTGATGTTTCCTTTGTCAAAGATGGGAGCAAGGGAGATCTTATCTTGACCAAATAAAAGTTGGTAAGTAGAAAATAAATGGGACACACTAGTCATATTGTTAGAGGTACCAAAATCGATTATCTAAGGGATCCTATGATTACCTAAGATAGAAGCATGATTTGCAATAGCACAAATACCTAAATGAACATACACAGATGAGGAGCCATTTCCTGGAGATGTACTAGCTGCAGTAGTAGACTCTAAGTGGTTGATGAGTCGTTCATACTTCTCATACTCTGCTCTGGTAGCTGCAGTAGGATACCTGTTGGAAACTGCATCCAAAGCTTATACCTCCTAGATTCAAGAAAAACAACTTGTTCCCCCACTAACTTCTCATCACCAGAACTTTTCAACCTCAAAAGAGGTGGCTACATTGGCATTGCCACTCTTCCCAGTCCCACCCTTCTTACCATTGTTGTTATTCTTGAATCTAGGAGGTATAAGCTTTGGATGTAGTTTCCAGTAGGTATCCTTTGTGTGCTTAGGTTTCTTGCAATACTCACATATTATATCTTTCTTCTTAGTACCAGCCCTTGGCTTCACCCCAACATTTACAAAATGATTCATTGAGGCCTCTATAACCTACACCTGTCTCCAACTTTCCTCACTTTAACCATGGCATAAGCTTGGGACAAGGTAACTTCATCTTTTGCCATAATGTTTTGTCTGACAATGTCATACTCGGGATTGAGTCTCAGCATCCTTTAGTACACCCTTGTCTCCATCAAGTCAATCTCCTGCCAAAGAGATTTCAACATAGAAAAATAAATAGTTTGTAAGCCCTAGCAACATTCAACTTCTAGGAATAGGTCTCTATAACACTGTCCCACACCTCTTTTGCAGTCTCCATCCATAGGTAATGCTGACTGATATGAGGTTGCATGGAATTTACTAACCAACCTACTACAGTGTAGTTCTCTTGCATCCATCCTCTGTAGGTTTCTTCTTGGTTCTAGTGATGTACTCCCATTTTCCTCTACTGCAAAAATGAATCCTTATAGATTGAGACCAAGCTGAAAAATTGGTTCTATACAACTTTACCGAGGTTACTGCCCCTAATATAGTCTCCACAAACCCTCTTGGACCAAACCCAGAATCAATGGAGAGTTTCATCTCACCTCCAGTTTGCTCCATTGTCCAAACGGAGATAAACGAAAATCAAAATAGGGTATTACTAGTCAAGAGGGTGTTACTGTCCTAAGTCAAAAACTACTCTTCAAATAACCAAATTAGGGTTTTCACTAGACCTGACAAACTGGGGAAAGGGAGAAAGTTTGACCACTCCTACCAGAGTCTTTAGAAACTTTTTCAACTTATATCGATCTCAAAGATAGTTAGAATGATTCTATTCTATCCCCAAGCGGAACTTCTAGATATACTCCGTAATCAAAAGGCTCTCCAGTTAGCTAGGGTTTTTGGGAAACCCTCCAAGAACCTTCCTTGGGCCCTAAACCAGCAATGCAATCTTCTCCAAAAACCTCCTCTAAATGGGCTGAATACTTGTTAATCAGTTAACCAATCAACTCCCCATACAACCTGTGTATGGGATTAAGAAAAAGAGAAGAGAAGGTCAGACCGCCGCTCTGATACCAAGTTGTAGATCCCACCTGCAACAATCTGAAATAAAGAAAAGAAAAAACAGAAGAGAAGAAGATTGTTGAGAGAAAAGTAAAGGAGGTAGAAGATAGAAGCAAGGGAGGGAAGAAGAGAGAGTTCAAAACCTCTCTTCATCCCCCAATGATCTCTTTTATTCTTTTGTTGTAAAAAATAAGGACAATTATATGATTGCCCTTAGTAGGGCGTCCATCACTAAAGACAGCAACAAAAAACAATAAAAAAAGAAAAAGAAGGCCCATAACTAAGGCCTACTACCTATTAAAACAAGTCATAAACATAACTTAAAGAAAAATAAAGAAACTAAGGCCCATTCGGGCCATTATCTACAGAATAGTTACAGAAAACATTCCAGCTTCATAGGATGCATAGTATAGTGTTTCCTGTGCAAGTTGAAATTTGACGATCCTAAATTGCCTTAACAGATTAAATTGCCCCACTAACTAAACCCAAATAAAGCAACAGCTTTTCCTTGATGCCTTCTTCTCTTTGCATATCTTTGAACTAACTCTTGATAAGAAAGACACCATTCAGCAACCGTGAGCAAATATCAGCAACCAGCTTCCTTCTTCAAAGGTATTTGTTTTCAAAAACTTCCCTGTTCCTTTCCAAATGCACCAGCACACATTTAATGGCACTACTCTCTGTGGGATCTTAACCTTCCCACTCCTTTATGTATTTGGCAACTGCAAAAATATCTCATTTGGATTTGATGGATTTGGTTTATGCAAATTAAAGTTTTCAAAGAATGTCTCCCATATGAATTCCACCTAACTACAATGGATAAAAAGGTATCTAAAATTTTCCTCTGATTCTTATGCATTACACATATAGTTGGAAGTTGAAAACTTATTGCTTTTAAATGATCCAAAGTCACAAGCCAAGTAAACACTTCAACTCCAGAGTAAACACTTCTTACAATCAACATAATGCATTCTGAACTCTTTTCGAAATTCCTAAAGGACTTTAGAGTCCTAAATTAGCTTCTAAGCTCTTTTTACTCTCCAAGGGTATAGGATTCTCTACTTTGTTATGAACTAAGACTGCAGAACCTTTAGCACTTTAAATTGTAAAGGCAATAACCATTAGCTGCCACATTATCCTACAAGTGTCATAATTTATTCATATGACAGTGCATATTGGTAACTCCAGATAATGGTACATATCATGGATAGACATGAATAATTGTAGTGCACCTTGGACTGATTGGATTAGAGAAGGGCCAACCTGGAACTCCAACCAGAAGAGATGGAAGAGAGTGTGAGAGATGATTTGCCTTGTTAGTGGAAGGATCAAAAGAAGAAAAGGATAAAAAGTGAGAAAAGAAGAATGAGAGATCCGAACTATTGGGTGTGTCCACTCCATTCACTCCACTTCAAGTGGGGTGTACATATTTAATCATGCTTAGCTTGGTAAATACATTAAACAACTTGGCTATATATCACCTGTTTATTCAAGAATCTGCAAGTTGATTTTCAATCTTCACATAAGGTAGACATATGTCTTTAAAGTCGACCTTTTCTCTAATAAAGTGAATATCTACCTTAATATTTTTGGTTGCATGATGCTAAACTTGATTATGAGCTATATTAATTGCAGATTTGATGCCACAACACAAGCTAATAGGTACTATCACTAGAAACTGATCCAGTATGAGCTTCAGACCTAGTAGTTACAACACACTGAGTCATGGCTTTAAATTTGTCACCAGCACCAGATTTTGCAACAAGTGATCACTTTTTTACTTGTCAAAGTAAACAGATTTCCACCGACTAGAGTTCAACCTACTAAAATAGATTTTGAGTCATCAAGGGCTCCTGCCTTGTTTGTATCAATGTATGCTTCCACACAATGTAGTCAGACTTGGACCAGACATAGAACAGTTTTGGTGACTGGCTCATGGACTTGAACTGCTCAACCATCAGTTCTACTGTTTGACTCATTTAAATAGAAAACCTGAAAAAAAAACTAAAATGGCTCTAGAATATCTTTTAAAGCTATTTTTTAATAGAATCTAATTTGTCAAAATAAGCTCATAACTATAAATATTAGAGGGTACAATACCTTTCATAGATGTAAATGGGGTAAGTTTGATGTTATGGGCCCATGAATAGGATCTCGTCACGGGTCGGTCCACGGGGAAAAACCTCCTGTTTTCCCTTGTTCCTCCCTTTTCTTGATGAACCTATCTTGGCGCCTTAATGGTGATTTGTTCAAGAGATCACCTAACTCTCCTCTGCACTCTTTCTTGACTGAAATTTTCGATACCTTTATTGAATAATATCAGCTCCTTAAATAGGAGATTACAAGAGGTAGAATCCTACTTTTAGGAGGACTCCTTGCTAATCTACTACTCTATCCTATTAACTGATAAGATAAGACTGAACTGATAAGATAAGATAAGACTTCCTTAATCTATCCTACTGATAAGATAAGATAAGATAARRCTCCCTTAATCTATCCTACTGAACTGATAAGATAAGATAAGACTCCCTACTAATCCATACTACTGAACTGATAAGATAAGAACACTGAATAGATAAGACTCCTACTAATCCCTGCTACTGAAAGCTGATAAGGTAAGAATACTGAATAGATAAGATAGGATGAGAACACTAAATTGCTGCTGTTGCTGCACTAAATTTCTGCTACTGCTGCCGGCGCCCACATCATTTGACCAAGTCAACATTATAAAATTCAGGCAACCAGAAATTTGTTCCGTGTTGTGTGGGTGATGTAGATGGTTTTCATCAATCATTGACCAAAGCTCAGAATAAGGCAAAAAGAGAGATGGAGAATATTGTTTTTGTCAACAGTCCAACTTTTGGGCAAAAATGTAAGGCTTAATTTCTTTTAATCCAATCATTAGGTTATGATAAATTTGGACATTTTGAAGCTTAAGCATAGAAGAAACCCTACAAATCTGAAGCTAATCAAACTACAGGAAAGCTTTTATCAAGGAAGGTTACCATTGCAGGATTTTTGGGAGTGTCAACAATTGGTCAAAGTCAAAGTCAAACATTGACCAGTGGGCCTTACAACCCACCTTAAAGAGTTTATGGTTCAAATTTCATGTCAATTGCATTGTTATTTGGTATGTTATGGTTAGTATTTTGGTTATGGGAAAATATGGTCAGCTATCTTTTTTATAAGGTTATTTTAGAGAGTACAATTGGTAGGTTCCAATGTTGTTTAGTAGTGTCAAATGGTTAGTCTTTTGTTTTGTATGTTTTGTGTATAGTATTTTAGGATGACCCCTGTTGTATAGGTTTTTTCAAGGGGTTAGGTTTTTTTGTCCCCAATCTTAGGCCTTTTTCGTTTACACAAAAAAATTTTCAGTGGCCGCCTGCCCCTCCACTGGGAGTAAATTTTGGGGTTTACAAAAAAAAAAGTAGTGTACAACAACCAGGGGTAGTTTAGGAAGTCAATATATGTTTTCTAGGGTTTTAAGACACTATAAAGACACCTAACACTATTTGTGTCAGTTTTCATCTTTATTGTTATTGAACTATGTTTGTTTTCTTCTTTTTTGGATGGGAACACTAATTTCCTTCATGCTTTGTACAATGGAAGGGGAAGAAAGAATTTTATGGGCTAAGTTGGTGGTTGATAAGTGATCACTAGATAGGAAGAGATAGCTATAGAATTTGTGAATCAATTGAAATCTAGGTATAGAAGGCCTTTGGGGAATAGATTAAGGGTGGAGAGCTTAAAGTGTCCATGTTTATAAGATGACATTGTTAGGTGGTTGGACCAATTGAAATCCAAACCAACACAAAGTCGTTAGGTTGGGTTAGGGGTAAGAGTGGGGTTTCAACAACTTGGATTGGGTTAGGGTTGACTTTAAGCCTAACCTAGCTTGATTTTCACTTCTATGTAAAAATGTATTCCTTTCATCTTGAAGAAATAGTTGGTTAGCCACGAGTGTGAGGTTCCATACCCACACTCAGGCTCTAGTGTGTGTGGTTCCATACCCACACCTAGCTGTTTCTAATTTCTTTTGAGATGGGCCGGCTGGCCTTATCAATGTTATGTTTATCCTCTTTTCTTTTTGTCTTAGTAGGACTAGGACTTTATGTTTTTTCTCCTATTCTTGTAAGGAACCTAAAGCTATAAATAAAGAAGTGTATGGGGCGGCAGATCATCAATCAC
>NW_010729303.1:340655-375655 GCF_000365185.1 Nelumbo nucifera
ATAACTTAAACTCAGATACAATAGACCTTTCACTCTCAAGCAGATAATCCAGAATGACCAAAATACCCCTGACTCGAGCATTCCTACAATGTTTAAGCTTGTTCTTTGCAACTCCTTTAATGAGGGCATCAGCCAATTGCAATTCTAAAGAGACATAATGCAAGCAAACTTCTCCGGTTTCTACCCTTTCTCTTATGAAGTGCCTATCAACTTCAATGTGTTTTGTCCTATCATGTTGAATTGGATTGTGGGCAATATTGATTGCAGTTTGGTTGTCACAATATAACATCATAAGTTCCTCTACTTTTATTCCAATCTCACTTAGTAGGGACCTAACCCAAAGTAGTTCTAAGGATCCATGAGCCATGGATCTATATTTAGCCTCTACACTTGATCAGCCACAACTGCTTGTTTTTTACTCTTCCATGAAATGAAGTTTCCACCCATAAAGGTACATGCCCCTGATGTAGATCTCTTGTCATCCAAACAACCTGCCCAATCTGCATCTGTATAGGACTCTAGTTTCAAGTTTTCATGGTCTGAGAAAAGAATACTTGTGCCAGGGTGCTTCTCCAGGTATGCAAGTATTCTTTCAATGATTTCCCAATGCTGAACCCAAGGTGCATGCATGTACTAACTCACAACACTGACAGTATAGGAGATATCTGGACATGTCATACACAAATATAATAGCCGGCCTACCATTCTTTGATATCTCCCCACATCCTTAACCAATTCACCATCCACAACATTAATTCTATGATATGGGTCAATAGGAGTATTAATTGGTTTGGTTCCCAACTTCTTAGTCTCTTGTAGTAGGTCCAGTACATACTTCCTCTAAGAGATGAAATTCCCATGCTTGGGTCTTGCAACTTCAAACATAGGAAGTATTTTAGCTCACCAAGATCTTTGATCTCAAACTCTTACTGTAATGGTTTCTTGAGAGCATCAATCTCCTTCAGATCATTTCCTGTAACTACTATATCATCCACATACACAATCAGAATTGACACAAGTGCATCTCTCATTTTCACAAAGAGGGTGTGATCAAACTGGATTTTTGTGTACCCAAAACAGATAAGTGCCCCTCTGAACCTATCAAACCATGCCCTAGGTGGCTGTTTCAAACCATACAATGATTCTTTCAGCTTACAAACCTTTCCTTTAACAACATTTTCATAAAAACCAGTTGGGATGTCCATATATACCTCATCTTGCAAATCACCATTAAGGAATGCATTTTTATCATCAAGGTAAAATAGGGGCCATGAATAGGTGACTGCTAGAGACGAGTATTCGAACTGAACTCATCTAAGCAACTGGTGCAAAGGTCTCCATATAATCAACACCATAGGTCTGTGTATACCCTTTTGCAACCAACCTTGCCTTGTACCTCTCTATACTGCCATCAACCCTATATTTTACAATGAACACCCATCTACATCCGACTGTCTCCTTATCTAGAGGAAGATCAACTTTCTCCCAAGTCTGGTTCTTAGCCAATGCTTCCATCTCTTCTTGCATAGCCATTTTCCACTCAAGTTTGGAGAGAGCTTCAGTAACATTCCTAAGTATAGACACAAAATCTAAGGAAGAAAGGAAGGCTCAGTAGGAGGATGATAAGGCACTGTAGGAGAGATGGTGTGAGATGCAATGGGCAGTACACTTTCTCTTCCCTTTGCAAAGTGCAATGGGAAGATCAAGGTCAATGGGATCGGCTGCAACAATAGTGTTAGGTACAGGAGCATTATCATTAGGAAAAATAATAGGCTCGGGCTCAAGGGGAATAAGCTTGAGAAAGTTTCACAATCTCTCTAGAAAGGATATGTTGCCTAGCAATGTCGAATTCAGGGTTTAACCCGGCCAAGAACTCAAAAACCTATTCTTCTCTACCAACTTGTGATAGGTTGATGCATCATTCACACTTTCCCAAACCACAGTTACTAAGTGATCTATCTCCTGCCAAAGGGTTTTCAGCATGGAGAAATACATGGCAAGAGGTTTATCTTCCTATTTTATACTAATCACTTGATTACTTAACTGGTAGGTTCTGGCTACATTCTGCTTCTGGGAATAGGTATCAGTCACTCCATCCCAAATCTCCTTTGCTGTATTAGCCCATAGAAAATTTTTGCCAATGTGGGGTAACATGAAATTACATAGCAAGGACATCACCATGTAATTTTCTTGTACCCACCGGGAGGAATCTGTATTAGGTTTCTTTTCCTCCCCAGTTATGTACCCTAGTTTTCCACGAGCACCAATGGCCATCTTGGTTGATTGTGCCTATTCTAAATAATTTGTACCATCCAATTTAACTGTGGTAATAATTCCAGACCCAAACATATCACTTGTACCTCCAACATCTGGACCCATGTTACTAGTCGACTTCTGCTCAGTACTCCAGCCCTCCATCTCGACTTCAAACAATTCAAAACCAGCAAAACACTAGGTAGAAAGTCTCTAAGATCAGATCGACCTCACTCATAGTGGCGGCTAACCTTTCTAGAAGGAGAAAACCCTATCTGGAGAGAAAACCCTCTTCTCCCACCGTCTCCCACTGGAGAGAAGAGTGATTCAATCACTCTAGAAAGCTTAAAACTATCCAGAAACCCAACCGCCCACTCTAAAAAACCTAGAGAAGTCCAAAAAGGTCCAAGCACCAAATCAACAAAGGGCCCAACAAGAGTGTTGTGGTCCCCACTTGCTATCTAAACAACAAACATATAAAAGATTGCTGCTAAATCTCCACAAAACTGATTAAATCCTCAACAGTTATTAGTCCAAATTTACTAAACAGCCTAAGAAAAGAGGTAGAATATTGTGGAGGGCAGCAAGGGAAACAGTTGATTGTTAGAATTCAATAAGGGGTAGAATATTTAAGTGGGTTGTTTTTATGTCATTTAGGTTAAGAAAAAAGGCAACCACTCACTGGGTAATTTGGTTTTACAATTGATTGTTAGAATTTCCATGTTTTATTATAGGGTTGCAAGAAAGTGCTGTCACCATGTTAATTCATCGAATTATTGGGTGATTTGATTTTTCA
Organism: Nelumbo nucifera; assembly: GCF_000365185.1. The sequence goes on from NW_010729303.1 coordinate 343,705, forward strand.
CTTGAACCAATCGCCTAACATGTTAGGCCATGTTAATATTTCTAACTTGACTTGATATGATTGTAGACCATGTGAGCGCACACAACCCAACACATATTACCAAGGTTATTGCTCCTTCAGGCATTACAGAATTTTAAGATACCACAAGGGGGTGATCTTCCTTATCTTCATATTCTTGTTGGATCTGCGGATTCCACTTCAGCTAAATCCTAGCTTGCTTCAAGGAATGAGACAACAATACTTTGTTGAGCATTTACTATATTAAACTGGAGTATGAATCCTATTTTACAGTAGGGTAGATGCTTAAATAGTTTGGATGGCCTTGGATTCTTAGATACCATATCAGGTAGCCAGATCTAATATCCAGAGTTAACATATCATTCAGATGAATCCTGAGACCAGCAAACTCTAGGGCTTATGTGTTGGCTGAAGTGAACTAATCCAACATAATCTGTATTTTTCTTTGAGCATGGCTTTGTTCTTTGTTCTCTTTCTTTGTCCCTTTTCTATGCCTTTCTTTTATTTTTAATGAAGCTTTTTTTTTCTCTTGATGATAAAAAAATTATAAAGACTTTTCTTATAATAGTGTACATAAAACCATTTATCAAAAAAATAGTGTACATAAAACCCAACATGTAGTCTCAGTGTATGTGAAGGTTATACAGTTTCTAATTGGCAAGGAAAAGATGCCATATTTTAAGTTTCTTGTCATGATAGTTATTGCCATTCACGTATAAATCCATGTTTGCAGCATCAAGCTGTAAGATTGCAATCAATTACTTTTGCTTACACTCGATGATACTTAAATATTTGGATGCAGTTTCAGTTGAATCCAATGAATTGGATGACAAATTTTCTCCAATCAGTATTGATGCAAGCCAGTTTCATGGTTCCATGTGCCAAGGAAAAGATGAAACTGATGTAAACTGTTGGGCTTCACCTGGAGGACAAGGATTTATGATAAGAGGAAAGACATACTTACATGATAATTCTAAGGCAGGTTTCTTTCTATTTTGGCACTTGTAATACACATTATTTCAAGGAAAATTACTGTTTGAAAAAATGTACAATGGTCAAACTGCCATCATTTCTAGAATTGTATCTTAATATTATTTAGATATCCTTGATTCAAAGATTCATGAAAGTGCAGTTTGAGTTGCAATTACTGGGTAACTACCACCTGCATTGTTATATAGTTCGGTGCTGAATCATGGGTAACTACCACTTGGCCCCATTCATTCACAGCTTGGAAAAATGACAAGACACAGGAACTTTAATGACCAAAGAGCCAATGTGCCACTGGTTTTGCCCTTTCTAAAATACCTTGACAAAAAAGCCTTGAGTAGCAGCCACTTGATTATCCTCAGCATTGCCTTAACAAATACTTTTGTGTATTTCCTGCTAATGCAATCATCTTACTTATTCCAGTTATGAATATTGTATAGATTGTATGTTACTTGCACTAATTTAGACATTATATAACTCTTCAAGAAATTTTCATATAATTGGAGTTTTTGACCTATCAATAGAGTAAACGCATTGCATTTTTCCTTTCTTTTAAGGTAATGGGAGGAGATCCTCTTTTGAAGCTTTTAGCAGTTGATTGGTTCAAATCTGATCATAACATGGATAAGGTTGCACTGAGTTCCAAGTGTCTTGTTCAGGTAAAATAAAACTTACTGCCAATTTTAGTGATTAAGTAGGACGATTTACATTCAATTATGCAATTTCATTGATCATTTTCTTTTATATTTTCATCATTATCATCCAAGCTTTATCCGCACTATATGGGGTCAGATATATGAATCCTACTTTGTCATTCTGTTCTGTTTAATGCCATACTTATCGTTAAATTATGAGCTTAAATCATTTCTTACTACTTCAACCAAAATCCATTTTGGTCCCTATCCCTTCTAGCCCCTTCAACTTGCAACAATTCAGAAACCATGGATTTGGCAAAAGGTTTTGAATGCTGGCTGCCAACCTGATGCAACCCTCTATCCAGGATTGGGACTGGCAGTGTAAGACAAACCCACACTGGCAGAGGTGTTCTTTTATATTTTGTTCTTCCAATTCAACTTGCCTATGGTTCTCTCTTTCCTCTTTTTGTCAACCTTTTTCTTAGTACTGTAATAATCTACTGTTTCAGATGCCTATTAACTATTATTAAAATGTGATTCAATATGGCTAGTCAAGAATAATTAAATTCAAAGATACAATATGAAGGATCTTATGTTAGGATTCAACATCTCAACATAATTTTCACCTCAAATTTAAAATATTAGTTATATTACTTTTAGAAAAATCAGATGCTATTGTTGCTTGTTTTGGGGTCTAAGAGTTGTAAAGAAACAAATTCAGTTTAAAAGAAGGCTTTGGATTATATATAAACTCAAATGTGTATATATAATATATTATATTATATATACATTTCAGTTTGTCTATATATTTTTCTTTTAATTATTTTAATATAATCTGGAAGATCCTAATTCCCTGTATAATATCTGCTTCTCAATTTCAGTCAGAAGCTGGGAAGAAACTTCCATTCATTCTGGTCATTAATTTACAGGTATGTAATGGTATCTTTTGACATAACCACTGTGAATAAAATATTGTTATCTATTATTTTTTTCATATAGATAGCAAAGATGATTACATATTATATCATGTAAAAGAAGAAAATGGGATACAAGATGCATATAAAAGGGCAGGAGACAATGAAAAAAGAAGGCAAAATAAATCCTTTGCACCCTACCTCCAAGAAAAGTTCTAACATCTAATCTACAAAAGAAGCCCAGAACTGATACCAAAAAACAAAACTCAAAAAGAGAAGATTCCAAACAGTAAATCTGGACCTTGAAGTCTGCACCTGATCTCTTGAAGAAACTCACTTGTACCCTCAAATTAACAAGCAAAGCCTGCTATAGGAAATCCCATCCAATTGCAATTCTAAAGGAGCCACTCACTCATCAATTGAGCTCTAGACAACTAGACTGGTTGAACTCACCCTTCAATGAGAAGAATGCCATAAACCTAAGGTTAACTTGTTCAATCTGGTCGGTTAAAACTATTGATTTTGCTTAGGGTTGCTTGGATATAAGATCAAATCAGTCTTAAGTGATTAACAAATTCTAATTTTCTTCGTTTGTTATCCTGTAAGGTCTGATATCTGATGTAGTGGCAATCTACCTTTAATAGATTGAGGACCAGAAAAATATATTTTATTATTATTTTTCAGTCCATACACAGTCCAGCACTAGCGGGGGGTAGTTTCTGATTATTTATCCAGTTCACACACAGTATAGTTGCTGGAAAAGCATATACAGCATCAAATAGTAGTGAAACAGTCACCACCCAGGACAAATCTGGCCCTACGATCACCAAACATCTACTTCTTACTGCTGTTACAGCAAGTACAAGTCATACCCTGACTTATAAAGACACCATAAAGGGTCACAAGATCCACAAAAAGATTGAAAAACAGGTTCTAAACCCTTAACATAACTCACATGAACCTCTTACAGAAGGTTCTATTGGTACACGACCAAGAGAGAGAGGGAGAGATGAAAAGCCTTCTCAGACCAGTCCGATTGGTATTCTCAAGCTTCTCCAAGAGAAACACAGCCAAAAGGGATGGAACACTTGATCGATTCTGTTTTTCTGGCCTAACAGACCTGCTCTGATACCATATTATCTTGGGAATATCAATAGAAAGCTGAAAGAGAAGAGAAGAAAGAGTGGAGAAGAGAAGAGAAGAAGAATGTGAGGCAAAAAGTCCTGTTGGCGGCACCAAGTATTTATACTAGGGTGATCATAAAATACAAGGAAAATTACAAAAGTGCCCTTGCAGAACTAAAGGTGAAACAATTACAACATTTTAACAAGATCAGCATAAACTGGCCTGTTAACACTCCCTCTCAAGTTGGGAGTATGGCCATCATTCCCAACTTGCCAAGAGCACTTTGTGGCTTCAGCTGAGGTACTCCCTTGTAAAGATGTCTGCTAACCGTTGGTCAGTTGTCACATAAGGGAGACATACCTCTCCAATCCTTAACAAAGTGACAATCTACCTCAATGTGCTTGGTATGATTGTGCTCAATTGGATTATGTGCTATAGATTGATTTCTTGCCATAATATAATTTCACCTTTTGAGGTAGAAAATGATGTTATTGTTCTGCTTTTTTTTCAGGTCCCAGCAAAACCAAACTATAGTATGGTTCTCTATTATGGTGCTAACAGGCCTATAAAGAAACAATCTTTACTGGATAGATTCATCGACGGTTCTGACATGTTCCGAAATGCGAGATTCAAACTTATTCCAAGTATTATAGAGGTGTGAAGTGTGGTAACCTAGATCAAGAACCTCTGAATCTCTGGATTTTATCTTTTATGCATACTCTTTGTGCTGTTGGTTGCTAATGCATTGTGGTGAGTCACCCAGGGATATTGGATGGTCAAGCGTGCAGTTGGGACAAAAGCTTGCCTTTTGGGGAAAGCAGTAACTTGTAGATACCTTAGAAAAGATAATTTCCTTGAGGTAAGTAAAAACCAAATTGGTTCCAGAATCCTCTTGTCACCCTAATTCTGATTATTTATGCATTGGTAATCAAAATTAAATATTGTTGTAAATTTGAACTAAGGAATTAACTCAATTGTCAAAACTAGATGAAATGAATTTATAACAATCTGGATAATCTTACACTTGTTCACCTACTTGACAACAATTTCAGCCCCAAAAAAGGTTGTTGAATAAAATATTCCTGGCTCATGTGATCTTATCTTGTCTTTATCTGTAAGTGGTTAGATGATATTAACATGTGACCAGGTATTTTCCATATACATTCTCTTAATTTTTTCTGTTTTATTTTTTTATTTTTTGATTAATAATAATAAATATTATTAAAATACATCATCATTGTCTAACCCTTGCCCCAATTATATAGGGTTAGGCTCTTTAATCCTGTTCTGCCATTCCGTCCTGTTCAGTACCATATCCAGCATGAAAAGATAAAACATGATTTGGCAAAAATTTTAATGCCAGCTGTCAACTTGACACAAGCCTCCTTTATCCAGGACTGGGACCAGCAGTGTAAGGCAAGCTCTCATTGGCAGAGTTAAATATCATTAAAATATATTAGAAACTTAAAATGTACAGTTGGGGGAGAATGAGAGATATTAGTGTCATCATACATGCAAATACATACAAAATAATCATACTCTTGCCAATTCATATCAAAGCCTATGCATGACATGTCTTTAAGTCTTTAAGCACCAAAGCCTAATCCAGACCATCACACGCGTATCAAGACTAGTAGAGAGGTCATGTAACCCAACTCATCAAATGTCTGAGTAGTGGTTGTATCCTAAATATAATAACAAAGTTCTATCCACTATAAAGCAAATATCCCTCCAAATTCTTGGAAGGAGTTCTGTTATAGCCTTAAAAAACTCTTCCATTCCTTTCTTTACCAAATTATTCGAAAGACCACTAAAATATTTTCTTCCAAAAGTCCATTGGACTTCAAAGCAAATAAATGGTCAAGTTTATTAACTAATGAGACCAAGACTCCTCCAACCCGCTTGAAAGACAAGTAAGAATGCCCAAAAGTTTCCAACCACATTATAATGTAGAAGTCACTATTTTCCATCCTCAACTGTTTGAGCAGATCCATCTCCAATCCCTATGTTAAATGTCAAAACTCTTCTTTTAATGATTCAAAAAAAAAGGAAATGAAGTTACAAATTCGTGCATGTGACATGATAGTTCTAATGGAAACCAGCTTATACTCAGCGGCATGTGAGGTAACGGAGCTATGTGAAATATTTTTCTAGTATCTGCCTACATATGGTTGTTTAGTGACGTTAAAATTTTGTTCGATGGCACAGATTTTCTATAAAGTTTTAAGAGGGGAGAGATCCTCACATTTATTGCACATTGGTGCTGATGTGAATTTATTTTTTCAGATTGATGTGGATATTGGTTCATCATCTGTTGCAAGGAGTGTCATTGGTTTAGTCCTTGGATATGTTACAAGCATAGTCGTTGATCTTGCAATTTTAGTTGAGGTTTGTGCCTTTACAACTTCAATACTTAATCACGTATCATTCTGATCATAGGATGAATGCAATTATGAATATTGCAATCCATTGTTTCATGCTGATGCAATATCTAAACTTCTTCTCATTACTCTTTTAGTATTTATGCCCTCAATAACCATCTTGCTTAAAGGAATATCCCTTGATGCAAATCTTTTGAAAATGGATTGAAGGAGGAACCCTTTCTATTCAAGCAGACCTGATCATATAGTTATTTTCTGTTTAAATTGAATTTTACATGGTCTGATGGGATTGTCAAATCATGACAGAAGATCAGCTTATCAGAACGTACACAATCTGTATATGGTGTGCACAAACAGGTAAAAGAAAAGAATGAATAGGAGAGGAGAAAAGAAGAACAAAACAGAGAAGAGCTGCAGGAACAAACCTGCTGATCAAGGAGAAAGAAATCTCCCAACCGGCCAGGCCTCAATATATAGATTTTTTATACTAAGATTAAATTACAGTACTACCCCTGTTTATGAAAATACTGTGATTCCTAAATTACCCTATTTAAGCAAAAAGTTGAGCACACATATACCCCCAGATATAAATAAGAGTAAACAGCAAACAAACAGTAAAAATAAATAATAACTACTTTCTTAATACTCCCCCTCAAGCCAGTGTATATATTTCATATAGATCGAACTTGTTATCAAAGAAGTCAATCTGAGGTCAATGTAGTAGAGCCTTGGTGGCAAATTTGCTAGTTGATCTTCAGTCTTCACAAATGGGGTATTATTCACCAACTCAAATCTTTCTCAAGTGAAATGGTAGTCAACCTTAATATGCTTTGCTCTTTCATGAAATATAGGGTTCAACATAATGTGTACAGCTGCTAGTTGTCACAGTGGGGATGCATTGGAAATTAAGAAGTGTCACTATGATTCCCATCTCCTTAAGTAGACTTTTGAGCCATATTGAGTGACCTGTTAATCTGTTATATGACTTATCACTCTATAATCTGCTTCGACACTAGATCTAGCTACTACATTTTGCTTTGCGCTCTTCCAAGAGACAAGATTCCACCTAGGAAGGTGCAATACCATGTAGTAGGCCAATGATTTATACGTGAACCAGCCCATTCTGTATTAAAGGACAATTACAAGTAACAGATATACATCATTCATTGCATACCAGCCCACTCCAAATAGAGGCCAAAGAAGATACAGATGTAAACAAAGGTCAGCCAAACTGCTGAATCAAATATCAGGTCTGTCAGAGATTACAAGTAACAGATATATGTATTCATTGCATCCCAGCAGTGAAATAGGCATGTATCAGACTGGATGACAAATATGTTGCTGAGAAAACAGCACAGCACACTCAAATATAGCTCCCATCAAAGTGATCAAGTTTTGGGGTATTCACTAATATCAAGCAACTTGAACCATTCCGACCATTACTCAGAAAACTCCCAAACTATAGCAGAATCAATCTAACCTCCGGATCTGTTTTTCTTCAAATTTCCTGAAAGGAAAATCTTTAATAGCTAAGCAGAAACCAACTGGTTTGATAAATCTGTAAAATCATGCTTGATCATAAACTAGGTTTTCAATCAAAGGGGTAGAAGTGAGTCAGCTGACCATATGCCCTACTGACATTAGCAGCCAAACATCCTTGCAAAAATCAGTCCCTGATTGGAGAGATGCTCCGATACCAAGTTGTAAAGAAGAAGAAAACCGGAAGAGATAAAAATCAGCGGCATGGCCCTTTCATTAAGATTTATACTAATACAGGAAAATTATAACTTAGCCCATGATTAATAATAGAGACAAAAGGACAATTTTGGCCTCAAAGTGGTGCCTCTTTCTACTTCTCAGCAGGTTGAAGTACTGAGAAATGATTTAAGGACTTATATATGGCACTGAATAGAACAGAATGACAGAGTAGGATTCACGTGGCCAACCACTACCATTGGGACAAGGCTTTGTTGAGTTGAGTTGATTGTATATAATTATTTTGATTAACTATGTTATATGCAGAAAAGGGGCATCATATGTAAAGTCTGGTTGATTAAAATCAAAAGAAGTTGGGGAGATATGATATGTATTTGAGAGAGATGAGTTGGACAGATTTATAGAGGGAAAAGATCGGGAGAAGGAAAAAAAAAACCATGTACTTATTGCATTGGTATAGGAATAGGGAAATTTTCTGTCTTGTTTTGTAAGTAGGAAAATATAACACGAGTTAAAAGATCAAGGGTAGCCAAATAATGTTGCTATATAAACCCTAGTACCTCATTTTATCACTGCAAATAGAAATTATTACCAGAGACCATTAAAACCAAATTCTGAGAAACTTAGGAACGTACTCCTGTCCCTCATACCATGAATCATGCGGCTTGGAGCAGGAGGCAGGACTTGGTTACATGTCTCTGGTCACTGAGGTCCTCAGCCAGGGATTCCTTAGGTTAATTGTCACGTAATCAAATATTTGCAAACATCTGCCATAAATCTTTTGAAAAACCAGCAAGAAAGATGATAGTAACCAGTGTAGAACAAAGATTAATTTTTTAACCTCCCCAGTAGACCCATTAAATTCTGTATCCCTAGTTAAGCAAATTTGACAGTATTTATTAGTATGGGATCCAAAATATACATGCTCTATTGCCTTAATATTCCACTGCTAGACAGAAACTATTTTCAACAGAAACCAACAATCATTTATCCTAACATTTTCAAAGTTGATTATGTAAAATATTCTTGCCAATTCCTTTAGAGTGCTTCAAATAATTTTGTTTGCATTGATGCTTACAACAGTCTATCACTATGTTTTGTGATGAAATCGCCTCCTATTGAATGAAAATTCAGTCCCACAAAAGAAGAAATTGATGGGGCTATGTTTGCAGGCCAAGGAAGAGCCAGAACTTCCGGAGTACATTCTTGGGACAGTTCGTTTGAACCGTGTTAGGCCAGACTCTGCTGTACCTTTTGAGGTTTGAGGCTCTCCCAGTCAACACTCAATACCTAAGATTCCAAAAGTTTAAAAAAAAATCAGGTCTAGGTCCAAAAGGGCCAAAATCCTATATTTAAAGCCATGTTCCTTTGTAATATCCATGAGCTATAACCTATTTAGAGGACTTTGAAAATGTTCAGAATATTAGGAAAAGATAATTCTTCTTTTTTGGGAGGTGTAAGCTGATATTTGATCCACCATTACATGCATGTAGTGCAACATATCAACTTATTAAATCTACAAATTCAAGCCTTCCCCGGTTCAAAGTCCAAGGCTTAGTGGAAATAATGTGATAAGCTCAATATAATGAAGCTGAAATTGCACCATCTGCTCAACCACAAATTGAAATTACATAAGTATATGCTCAGATTAATTTGTGGCATCCCATCTAATAGTGCAACTCAAAGTAGAAGGCCTTTGAAATGAAATACCAAGATCCATTGTAGAATATCAAATATTAGCATGTTATCTCTATACAGAAATGTAAAAATGGATATTAGAGAAGAAGTCCCAGATGTCGCAAATTGCTCAAAGCAGTCTATTGACATTACTTTTATGCAATATTGAACAGATGTACTTGATGGGCTCTTTCAAAGTAATCCCTAAAGTTTTCCTTTTTCTTGTCTTGATCATCTTACATATTCCTATATTTTCACATCTTATTCATCTTATATCGGTGGTAATGGGATTTGCGTTGGACAGTGTATCCCTCAGGTCAAATGGTGTTTGTATTTGACTATTATTATGAATAAAAGTGCAATTGTTTCATGTGTCAAGTGATGTGCTTCTACTAATTTAACCCTTGTACTGCATTTTAGGATTATGCTCGACGCATCATATTCAGCATGCAGTCTAAATGGTCTCATCAATAGATACACTTGGGTAGTTTAATCCTAACAAGGTTAACATTCACACACTACCCAAGTGATGGAGCAGACTGTCTCATCTACTAGGATTGTAACACAAAGTGTGGAAATGGATATTTACTTGAAACGCTAATCAGGACCAAATTTTAGATTATTCCTAGACTTTTGGATAGGTGGAATAGTTAAACAGTTGCTTGTGATCTCTTACTTGATAATGGTACTCAGCTAGATATCTAGCATAACTAATTTTGATATATCAATCAATGAGATCCTCTTTGGGGGTCCAACACCATACAAGAATGGCTTCTCTCCTATTCTTTAAGAAATTAAAACCTATTGGAAGTGATTCAAACAAAATTGGGTGTTATCTAGAATGACTAGAAACCTAGCTAGTTTGACTAATCAAACTAGGACTGAATTAGTAACTAATCTTAGATCAGCCATTACCTAATTCAATTAGTACTTTTCTATAGATTAATTAGGCTTTATTATAAATCTATAAATAACAAAGACTCTGCCATCTTCAATTTGATTGAACCGCTTGAGAGGGAAGCTTGATTTCTTGGGTGCAAACTCCACAACAGTTCTTGCATTTGTGAGGATCATTCTATTAGGTAAAGTTCTTATCTTTCTTGTGGTTTTGGGTCTAATATAGTTTGATTCAAACCCCAAAATCGATCTTGAGGATAAATACATGTTTTCTCCCATGCAATTTTATTATTATCCTAGTCGAATTCTTGGGTTCTTGAACCCTAATTTGGAAAAAGTTTTGAACAGAAAATTCACCCCATATGATAGTCACATCTTCCAATTGGTATCAGAGCATTTGGTTTAAATTTTTTGGAATTTGAATCATGCCCAATTAGACCCAATCTTGATTCGATTATCTTGTTGAAATCGCATATAGCAATCTACTCTATTTTATTGGTTAAATTGAAGGTTTAATTAGATTACATCTTAGGGAAATGTGATCTTAAAAATTAGGGTTTAATTCATGTGATGATTGCTATATATCTAATGTGGTTTGGTCGAATTAAAGTGTGTGCTTTTATCTATTTAATTTGTATCATTAAAGGATTGTAATTCAACTTGGACCAGTTTTCAAAGTTTTTGTTTTTCTTGTTTACAATCAATATGTATTAGGTTTTTCCTGTTGTAAGAATTAGAAAAGTACATTCTTTTTTTATTATTTTGGAGGGCCTGAAAATGGAACAAAGAGAAGCATGATAGAGATCATGGATCGATACACAAGATGGAGATCTTGGTTCAATTTGCAAGATGGGATCTTGATCGAATTTCTACAAGATGAACAAGATTTTGTCCCCACCATTGCAGTCATGTTTTTTTTTTTATTATTGTGTTTTATTGCATAATTTGATTACTTTTAGTTCATATCACATTATACCAATTTGGTAGAAGTTGCAACACATCAAACCCTGAAATCGATGGATACAAATTGTCCATCTTGGTGGGCGATTTCTAGCTATGTTGGGAGCAATTTGTTGCAGCCCAAAATCACACCACTATTGTGACTATTTAGCATATGATCAGAGGTTTGAGGTTTTGGAACCTTAACTAAGTTGCCCCATGTTTACAGCCCAACCCAGTTGACATTAAAGCAAGATAATTCCATTGTTGTCTTGTTGACAGCACTAGCATATGGGGCCGAATTGCCTCCTGTAAAAAGCCCATAACTTGGGTTGTTTAAAATGTCATATGATTAGTCACATGACTACTTAATTAAGTGGGCCTGTAGTGTTTTAATGTAAGTGGGCTAGGCCTTATTTGTTGCTTTCGTTATTATTACATTTAGTTGCTATGTGATTGTGATAACATATCTAGTGTGTTGAATCACACATGGCCATAATAGTTTGGTTATGTTTGCCTCTAGATCATTTCTTGGGGGCCAACCTACTTAGCCCCTTCCAAAGGATTATTGCATAATCCCCTTCCCAAATTGAGGCCATTTGAAACTCCTCCCAAAGGAATCCTCAAATTGTTTAACCCACATGGACTTAGCATTGATTCATCTTATGAAGACTAATAGGAGTCACCATGGTTGGCCTAACCCTAGACCTGTTAGGACTTAGGATTACAAATCTGAATGTTCCCTCACTAAATATATAAGTGGTAGATATAGGAGTGAACTTTGGAAGTTATCTTTAAAAGCCTTTTATCGTTGGTGAGAAGTTGAGTTGGAACGGTAAGTGGAGATGCACCCTAAAGTGGGGCTATCTATTTGACTGTGGATGCTCCTAAATCATTTCATGAGATGATAGGATGTTAGAAACTGATTAGAGAGGTTTATCCTAAAATAAAAGACTTTTTATGGTAATCTTCATGTTTTTATATGATGGGTTTGCACTTAGCTATTAAAAAAAAAAGTTTAATTTAAAATGGTAATGAACCTTAGTACAATAGATGTTAAAAGGAATTCATTAGATGAGTGGATATTCACAAAAGCAATAGAGCTATGCAATCGAAAGTTAGCTATATGCACCTATGTAATTCCTTACACTCTTAAAAGTGTGAAAACGCCTCCTCTCCTTATCTAGACATGAGGGAATTGTCGAAGATGAATAAATGAGAGAGAAACCTAGACGAAATCTCATTTTGGTATGACAAATGAATTTAGGTTATGAATTGGCTAGATGTTCTTTCTCCTACAAATGACATTCAGTTCCCTAGCCAAGCAGTTTGATGACTATAAGCTTAAAGGTTGTGACTAAGGATGCCTTTAAAGATCTTGGTGAAGATGCTTCTAAGCATAGAAAACAATATCATGATTAGAAAGATAAGAATTATCTTGCCAAATGCTAAATTCGTGCATCTATTAATGCATCAAAAAAAACGTGAGAATCTCCCCACTTCAAAAGAAATACTCCAATGTCCAAACAGATGTTTGAGGAGCAAAATCATTCTACCAAGCAAAAGGTCCTTAAGGCTTAAATAGTTGACCACAAAGATGATTAAGAGTATGGTAGTCTATAACCATCACATGAATATGATTGATTACATAAATGAATTGGTTTCTCTTAGTGTTGACTTAAATGACGAGACAAAAATCAATGCAATCCTTCTCTGTCTCCCCTTTAATTAGTTCATGTTAAATTATAACATGAACAATGAAAGTTGCCTTACAAGAACTCATCAATATGTTGTAGAGGGCTAAGGAACTAATCAAAAAGGACAAACCTATAGCCATAACTAGTAAGAAGAAGAGAGGGAAAAGAAAGCTCGAAAAAAGCAGTGACGCCCCAATAAAAAGAAAAGAGAGACAAATCATCTAACAAGTGTCACTTCTGCAAATAAATAGAACATTGTGAGAGAAACTACTTGTAATACTTGGAATCCATTAAGAAGAAGCCTATCAAATCTAAGACTAAAGACAATATCATATGGGTCAATTTGATGGCCACTTCTACTTTTTCCTAGTGTATTAACTCAAGTGCATCTTCATGTGTGTAACACATTATAAGGGTTCAAGGAAAGCAAAAGGTTGAGTGAAAGCAAGGTAGTGCTTTACATGCGGACATCAACAATTATTGCTACTACATTTATAGGAGTAGTAGAATTATCTTTTAGGGATGGAATTTTAATTTTTAAAAAAAAATTATCCTTGTACTCCGTAATTAAAAAGAAATTTAATTTTTAACTCAAAACTTAGTAGTGATAGATATTCTTTTTTTTTGTAATAAGGTTACTATTTTAAATTGAAAAGAAAAATCATTGCTACAAGTGAAATAGAGAATGATCTCTACATACTACATCTACATCTTTCCCTAGAATCTAATGTGGCTGAACAAACAAAAGTTACCATTTTCGTTAAAAGAACTCGCAAAACTGTTAACCCCACCTACCTATGGCACTACAAGCTTAGCCACATAAACAAAGAAATGATCACAAAATTGACTAAGGATGGTCATTTGGATTTCTTTAAAACATAGAAAATCTGTTCGATTGTAAATCATGCTTGCAAGGCAACATGACTAAAAGGTCATTTACTAGAAAAGCCCAAAGATCCACGAGTATATTAGATTTGATACGCGCGCATGCGCACACACACACACACACCAATATATGTGGTCCCATGAGCATATGGCACGAGGTGGATATGTCTACTTCATTTACCTTTTCCGGTGATTTTTCATGGTATGGATACATATACCTAATGTGACACAAATTTGAGTCTTTGAGGGGCTCAAGGAATTTAAGCAAGAGGTCGATAAGCAGTTAGGGTAAGTTGATCAATGCCCTTCAATCATATCAAGGAGGTGGGTGTCTCTAAAATGAATTCAAGGACTATCTCAGGGATAACAGAATAATCCCACAGTTATTCCCTTCACCATAGCTAAATGGTGTATTCAAAAGAAGAAATCAAACACTATTAGATATGATTCAATTCATACTCATTCACTTAGAGTTACCCATATCCCATATCCTTTTGGGATTGTGCACTAAAAACTATAATGCATATGTTGAATTAGGTTCCAACCAAATCAATTTCGAGGACTTTCTATGAATTTTGGACTGACAAGAAATCAAGTAGGCAACACATTAGAATTTGATGTTGCCCAACACATATCAAATGAATAAGTGCTGACAAACTAGAATCCAAAACAACAAAATGCTTATTCGTAAGTGATTCCAAAGATTCTATTAGGTATCTATCCTATGATCCAACTAAGCAAAAGGTCTTTCTTAAATGGAATGCACACTTCATGGAAGGTGACTACATTCTTAATGATCATCCTCCTTAGGAAATAATTCTTAAAGAGGAAACCACTATCCCAACCATCTACAAATACCGTTGATTCTACACCCCAACTAAAAAGGTCTAGCCAAGTATCAAGCCTCCTGCTAATAAGAATCGTTCTTGATGGAAGTCAATGACAATGAGAAGAATCCTCTAACTTATTTGGAACTATGTAGACATAGATTCCTAGTAATGGATAGATGCCGTACAAGCTAAGATGGATTCAATGGAAACCAACAAAGTTTATACTCTTATAGATCTATCACAAGGGGTAAAAGCAATCAGTTACAAATGATCTTCAAGAGAAATAAGGGCTTTGATGGAAAGGTTGAGACATATAAGGCTTGTCTTGTGGTGAAGGGTTATACTTAAAAGGAATGAATCGATTATTAGGGGTGTCCACGGTTCGGTTAACCAAACCATGGCACTTTTTTATAAATCGAATCAGTGGTACCGGTTTTTCCAATTCTCCAAACCGAAACCAAACTGGTACCACCAATTAACCGGTCTGCCGGTTTCAATTTTTGACTGGTTCGGTTCTTCGGTTTTTCAGTTTTTTATATTTATAATATATATTATACAAATATATATATATATAATATTATATTATAAGTAATAAATGATATAGTATATTATAAATATTTGAAAAATATATAATATATATAATATATTTATAAATAGATCATTATAAATATAATATAAGTATATATTTATATATATAATGAATATATATTTATATATAATACATAGAAAATGTGACATATATTAAAAATATATATAAAATATTACATAAAAATCTATATACCGGTCGGTTCGGTTAACCGTTGATTTTTTTTGTAGGTTTACCAAAAACCGAACTGGTCCTTCAGTTTTTCAAAAATCCCGAACCAAAACTGAACCAATTGGTTTGGTTAACCACATTTTGTGATTCGGTTTTCTCGGTTCAGTTTGGTTTTTTGGTTTTTCGTTTTTTCATGGACACCCCTATCGATTATAATGAAACATTCTTGCCCATGACCATATTGAAGTCCATTAGGATCTTATTAGTCATTATCACATACTATGACTATAAGATATGGTAAATGGATGTTAAAACTACGTTTTTGAATGGAGGTCTTACAAAAGAAATCTATATGCAACAACAATAAGACTTCATTGCTAAGAGACATGAACACATGGTGTGCAAATTAATAGATATCCATATATGGGTTGAAACAAGCTTTGAGAAGTTTGAATGTTAGGTTTAATTCAACTGCCAAAGAGTAAAACTTTGAACAAAATCAAGATAAACCTTGTATAAACAAGACACTAGTGGGAGAAAATGTAGTTTTCTCATATTTTATGTTGATAACATTCTCTTCAGTGGAAATAATGTAGGAATGTTGACTGAAGTTAAGGTATGGCTTTCACAAAGTTTTTTATGAAAGACCTAGGAGAAGCATCCTATATCTTAGGACTTCAGCTCTATAGAGATAAAACAAACCGAATTATCGAGTTATTTCAATCTTATTACATATATCAGATCGTGAATACATTCAACCTGCAAAACTTCAAGAAGGGTATGGTACCTTTCAGACATAGAGTCACTCTCTCCAAGGACATGTCACCCAAGACACTTGAGGAAGTGGAGAACATGAAGTTTCCCTATGCCTCCATCATGGGGAGCCTCATGTATACCATGTTGTACACTCACCTTGATATAGTGATGACTATTAGTGTAGTAAGTAGGTACCAATCCAACCCTAAAGAGGGGCAATGGATTGTTGTGGAAAACATACTCAAATATCTTTGAAGGACCAAGGATTACTACTCTATCTTTGAGGGCAATGCATTGTTGAATTCGGGGTATATAGATGTTAGCTTCCAAATAAATGTAGATGATAGAAAGTTATCGTCGGGATTTATCTTCCTATTAAGTTCAACAATTGTAAGTTGGAAAACTAACAAGGGTTAACAATGGATTCTATGATCAAATTTGAATACATTGTTGCAAGCGAGGCTGCCAAGGAGGCCATATAGATGAAGAAGTTCATTCAATAACTTAGAGTAGTTCCCAATAACACATCTTTGATTCCTCTATTGTGCAACAACAAAGGGGTAATTTCTCAATCTAAGAAGCCAAGAGCACACTCAAAGTCAAAGCACATCAAGCATAAGTATCACATCATTTGTGAGATTGTAAAGTGTGGGGACATCAAAATTGATAAGGTACCACCAACAGATAATGTGGTGAAACCATTAACTAAGCCATTTTAGTAGAAAGTATTTGAGAAATATGTAGAAAGTATGCCTACAATTTGTACCTAATTGAAATTGAAGTGCAATTATTCATGTGACAAGTGGTGTATTTATATTAATTTAACCCTTGTACTATATTTTAGAATTATGTTTGAACATCATATTCATTATGTAGTCTAAATGTTCCCAACTAGTGGATAGTCTTGGATAGTTTAATCCTGACAAAGTTGACATTCACACACTCCCTAAGTGATGGAGTGGATTGTATCATCTGCTAGGGTTGTGACCAAAAGTATGGGAATGGATATTTTCTTGAATCACTAAACAGGACCAAGTTTCAAATTATTCCTAGACTTTTGAATAGGTGGAATAGCTGAACAATTGCTTGTGATCCCTAACTTAATAATGGTACTCAACCGAATATTTAATAGAGTTACTTTTGATGTACCAATCAATGAAATCCTCTTTGGGGGTCAACATATGGGTATGTTAGAGTAGTTAATGAGAGACATTTAGGTAAGTGACCATTGTGATAGAATCAGCCACTTTGTCAAATAAAGAAAATATCTATGAACATACCATCTTCAATGGGAAGTTAAAAACTGTCGATAGTGGATTTCAAAGTTTGTTGAAATGCAAAAGTATATTTATTTATTTTAGAAAAAGGTCTTTGTAAAATAATTCTTTCCTGGGATTCATTGATGAGAGGGTGTGACATTGGGCTATGTACTAGGGGAATAAGTCATTCCTTGAATCCCAATGTTAGATGTTGAAAGTTGAGAGGTCATGTAGCAAATGACTTATTTGGCCTAAAACTATGATGGACATATATTAGTATTGAACCATTAGACTTGGGCCCATAGGGTAGTTGAGGCCCAAGTATGTAATAACAAGCAAGGTTCAAAATATCGATACGCCCAATACGTCGGTATGGGCGTATCGGGCGATATCGATAGCCTTTTGAATCCTTTTTATTTATTTTTTAAACCTATTCAGGGGGGCAGCTTAAGGCTCCTCCACCCCCTGAACCGGTTGAAACCCCGATACGCCCCTACAGGGGGTGTATCGGGGAGCTCTCGAAACGATACATATCAGCTGATACGGGCCAATACGTATCGATACTTTGAACCTTGGTAACAAGTACTAATGGGTTGAAATGTTTAGGCCCATACTTTAATGGACAATTCACTCTTTAGTTAGAGAAAATTCGGCCTAATGGTCCCAACTCACTTTAAGTGAGAGAGTAAACAATATAGTGGTCGATCACTTGTTCCAATTGGCACGTGAGTTCCACACCATACAAGAATGGCTTCTCTTATTCCTTAAGAAATTAGAAAGCTATTGGAAGTGGTTCAAACAAGATTGGGTGTTATTTAGTATGACTAGAAACGTAGCTAGTAGTCTAACTAGGACTGAATTAGTAACTAATCTTAGACCAGCCATTCCCTAATTCAATTAGTACTTTTTATGGAAATTAAGGATTACTAGAAGTTTATAAATATGCATTAGAGGCTGGAATAAGGGGTTACACGTTCAGCCATTGTAGAGAGCAACAATCAGTCCAAAATCCCTAGACTATTCCTGGGGTTGAACTTTCATTGTTGCCTTTCTTTTTATGTCATATTGAACCATATTTAGAAGTGCAAATCAGATCGTGCTGCCCGTGGCCCGGCATGGCACGGAACAACCTATATAAGGTTTGTAAAGGTTTCTTTACCTTTGCCTTCCTTTCCCTACCTTTTCCTTCAAACCAAACATAGCCTAAGTGTTTATACTTCCTCTTAAGTTTTGAGCTTTCTTTTCTAGAAATGAATCTCACTGTCTTTGTTGTTATTAGGTTGCTTAACTGCAAGTTGGTCCCAAATGGGAGGATACGTTACAAGAATTTGAAAATTTAAAAGCTGAGTCTGATGGGAATGGTAATTGGTGTGTCCTGCCCTGGTTCCTATCATATAGTAGATGACAAGCTTGCATAATATATACCTTTGGCTGATTCCTATTATGGTTGGATAGGCTTTAAAATTAATTTTAGATATTAAAATTAATTGATTAATAGGGTGCAAGAAATCAAATTTAATCTGATTTGGATAAGTTCGGGAGTTCTTATTTGAATAATCACTTATTTTGGGTCAGGACCACATCAATAAGTGCTTATTTGTATTTAAAAAATAAGTCCAAATAAATGCTTATTCAAGAAATCTAAATTTTAGGATTATTTTTAAGTGTTTCTTTTTTTTTTCTGGCATGTATTAACCGCCACAACATTTTGAAAAAACCTATACTACCCCCTGTTTGAAATAAATACTTTTTCAACATACACTCGTAAGCATTTATTAGAATAAACACTTATTTTTCAAATAAACACTCTTAAATTTCACCTTAGGCTCAGTTTGGAAGGAGTACAAATACAAATATATAGAGTGCAAAACCTTATATTTTGAACTATTTTGTATGTATTTACACTGTACATAATTGTATTCATACTCCTTCCAAACTGAGCCTTAAATTCAAATAAGTTGAATTCAGATATTCATTTACATAATCGGAACAAAAGAAATATAAAAATGCATTTGGCATGATTATTCACAGTTTCAAACAATGTATGCCATAGATATTCTCGTCCATCCCTCCCGTCACTAACCACTTTTGCTTTCTACTAGTCAAAGAAACGAAGACTACAAAACAACTTGGTTATTGACTTATTTCTTTTTTCTATATCGCATTTGTTACATCATGGTCGGGGTGATCATGGGCTGGGCCGGGCCCAGGTGTATGGGCCTGGGTCAGGCCAAGCCAGGATTTGGGCCTGTCTTTATATAAATAGATGTTATATTTTATACAAATATAAAATATTGTGTTATTTTATAATATTTATGCATAAAATATCATATAATATAAATAAAACAAATATGTATTAGGTTTAAAATATCAATACATATCGCATGGTATCATGTAAATCGTATTGGTATCGAAGGTCGCATGAATACCATTTCATGGGCTGGGATTGAGCTTAGCATTTTTCCAAAAATTGAAGGGCCCAACCCGAAGCCTGTGCCCAAAACAGTGTAAAATCCAAACCCAAAGTGCAGCCCATGAACAGGATTAAAATTTAAAAACGATGTACTGGGAGTTGGAGGAAATTAATAGTTTCAATGTTTAATATTCATCTTAAGAAGCCTATCTGTAATTATCAAACTGAAAATTTTAATTAAAAAAAAAAAAAAACTGTCGTGGATCCAGCTGAGCCTAAATTAGGCTGTCAAGGGGTCACGTCTGAGTAGAATTAGAACCGACTCAACAAGAAATATTAAGGAACTGGAACTGAGCCAGATGGATCCAATCAGTTCTCAGGACAATTGGGTCTGACCCAATAGATCCAATTATAATAAAATTGCTGAAGTCTGAATTGGTTCAAGACTGGATAGAACAAATTCTGAATGGATAATAATCGGAACAAAAGATCAAGAATTGGAATCAATCCATCAATACCAGATCAAACCAAATCCGGCCCAATCGATTATCAGGTTAAACCCGACCAATTGACAGTAGTAGTCTGAATACAAAACCCAGACCTAAACCTAGAAATTTGCAAGCCAGTCTAAAAATGACCACCCTACATCATGGCCTTGTCAAGTTGGCTATGCTGCATATGTATTACAAACAACATGTGGAATTTCATCATCGTTCTGATTTTGCAGCAAAAAATCATGCTTTTGAAACCCAAGATGTTGCGTCGTACTTGGACACACTCATGTTTTTCAGTAACCTCCGGCCCCCGGCCATAACTGCACTGGACACCATGCTAATACCTGGCAAGAAGTACTGTGTTGTACCCTTAAACACCCACTAAGAAAATTCAGAGGATCTCCTCACTCCTAACAACTTTTCCTTGACTCATCCCTATTCAAGAAGATAAAAACAGCATTGACATAGAGATGAAGAAGGTGGAATGATCTCCATTGGTTGGTTGTTTGCAAACCACCACATTAGAAATCTCCTAATATTCATGTGCTTTAGTTACAAGAATGAAGTTGTTTGATCACTGAAAGCCTAGCCTAGAGAGCAAGCATCAGTAAAGAATAAATTAGTAAAATGTTTAGGTTGTGTTTGGTACTATTGTTGTTTCTACATAAAAAGTTTTAGGTCGATCAATATAAAGTGGCATACAATTGTTGTTTGAGGTTATTTATGATTGAAATAGGCATACTTTGAAAATGCACTATGAGAGGCTATTTCAACAAACATCAAATTGGTGTTTATTGCCCCATGGGTAGAGTCTAATCATTGTAACTAAAGTAATTTTCACATGTGATGTGACAACACACATCTCTCACCAATTTGTAATTATGAACTGAAAACGTTTCAAGTAAAAACAGTAATGGTACTAGGGATGTTAATGGACTGGTTTTGGGTTGGACCCATTCAAATTAAAATCAATTTGGACAGACCAATAAGACATTGAATTGGAGTAGTCCAAACTTAATGATCCAAAGTATTTATTAGATTGGATTGGATGTAGTCCATCTGCAATGAATTTATATTGGAGTGGATTGGATTGAACCAATATCTGGTCTATTGAGAAAAGATAAAAATATAAGTGTCAATAGACCAGGTTTGGATTGGAACCAATCTAAATTAAAATAATTTTGAACAGGTTGGGTGGTTCAGAGTCCAAAATGGTTCAAAATGTTTATTGCATTGGATTGGACCTGATGCATTTGTAATGGATTCACGTTAGACTGGATTGGATTGGACAAAATCCAGTCCATTTGACACTCATAATGGTACCAAACACATCTTAGCTTAGTTACTTAGGCTTGTTAAATTTCACTTATCTACGACCTTAAATTCACGTTCATTCAATAAAGTTGTCATTGAGTCTTTACATTTTTAGCTTGTACTGGTTGGGGAATTTGTGGTTATGGTTATGGGGATGGCAGTAAACCATCTTTACCTAGTATTGATTATGATGACTTATGATGCCTCTCGTACACATTTTGTGCCTTACAGGATTAAGCTAAAGGGAGCTAAATCACTCAATTCCTCCTGGACGTACCACTCTTTTTTCTTTCTTGGGTCCAAACATCACAAATACGAGTCGCAATTTCAACACTGGCCAACTCCACTACGAATTAGAATTTAGAACTGGAGAGAGATTCTCATTCTAAGCAGACAGACCACTTTCCTTTGGAAGGCAGCATGGCGGGGCCCAGAAAGAGACAGTAGGAGACAAGAGGTTTCATGGGTCCCACCCTGTCTTTACTCCTTAGCGACTCAGGTAAGAAAGTAGGAAACTATATACTGCCTGAGTGTGCCTGCTAGTTGCCACCATGGTTGAAAGTTGAAACTTCCCACAGAAGGTTTTTCCTTTGGGAGATGATATCCATTACCCAAATGAGTTTTGAATCGCTTTCCGGCGACACTTCCTTCTAAACCGACCACCCTTCAGCAATGGAAACTGAGTTAACAACAGTTGCTGCAACAGACTCAGAACCCGTTCATCTCTGAGTCTCTAGCTTGCTAACACAGCTTCTGTGCCCCACATGGAGGAGACGGAAACCAATAAGCTCAACCCATTTATATCCTTTCATGAGACAGAGGAAAAACCAAGACAGAAAGACAATTACCAGTTGCCTTTCTTCCATCAGCCCAAGGAGTAATCTTCACTAAAATGATACATAAAAAATGGTCAAACAGTGTTAGGATAGATTACAAAATGTACTCATACGTACATTGTTATACAGAAATATCCACAGACATTGATCCCCACCCTCTGGGTTTATATTGCACGCGCCACACTTTTTGAGTACTTCTC
This sequence comes from Nelumbo nucifera, assembly GCF_000365185.1. The sequence goes on from NW_010729303.1 coordinate 366,435, forward strand.
TGGGGTTTAGGTAGTCAGCCGATTTGGACTGAATTTAGACTCCTAAACAGCATTAACTTTACTTCACTCTTGGCCAAGGCAGTGGCTTTTGGCCCTTGAACGGTACCAAATCTGGGTCGACACTCGACAAATGTATTTACCCAAGTTCTTTAATCGCTTTTCTTTAACTTTGTTGATAAACTGGGAAAGATCAGAAGGAAGACAACCCCAGAGAAACAGAGCATAGACATCTCCGCCTTCGTCCCCCCTGCTTTATGCTTTATGTTGATTGATTCTTTTGAGACGGCTGTGTTTCTGCAACTCTTTTATCCATCCCTCTTCCAATTACTACTATTAATCGTCACTGTTGTATTGCTGGTGTTTGATTTTTTTTAATCAACATCTCTCTCTCTCTCTCTCTGTTCGTGTTTAGTTTCCACTAAAAGGATTCATTCCCCAACGGTCGGTGCATGTCCTTTTCACCAATCTGTAGGGGGAACTTTACGCTTTCCCTTTCTCTTCTCTCTAATAGTCTTTGTAGACTTGTAGTTTCCCTCAGAGCTCGTACGATCCAAATCTGTACCGTTGTTTTGAAATGGAGCCCCATTTTCAAAGACCCGATCATCTCCAACATCTCCCTCCTGGAATCATGACCCTTTATCATTTTATGACGTCCTTTATTCTTTCCGGTCAAATCCAATCGTTCAAAATGACTTTTGACCCATGAATGAAAGGACCACCGTGCTTGAATTGGTAGGCTCCACCCACCACAGAAGGCAAACCATCCTTTTGGGCAGCTGGGCCAATAGGAACCCAATCAGATTATCTCCACCTTCTAATCATCTCAACTCGCCATTGTTTCACAAATGACAGACCAACCAAAAGAATGGCTCCGTGCTTATGATTAGGGGTGTTCATTATGGGGTCTACAATGCCAAACGAAAGATTCTTTTAAATTTCGGTTTATGTTTCAGTTATGTTTTCTAAATTTTAGAAATCACACCTAACCGTAAACCAACTATGTTGTATTGAGAAGAGTGTTTGGCAGTGACTGTAGAATACCACTAACAGTTCCGATCAGTGGCGGAGTCGGGATTTCTTTTGGGGAGGCCAAATTAAATGGTTAAACAATAAAATGAGATAGGGTCTATTACAATTTTTTTAAAGAAAAAGTAAATATTTTTTTTTTTATTTTGAGATTGGAGTGTTAAAGAGAAGTCCTTTATATTTTACTTGATGCTTTGGGGGGCCAAAAACCCACTTTATTAGGTTTTGATCCAACCTCCACTTAGTAACTACATATAAATAATGGTTTTAATAAAAGGTTTTTTTTTTTTTGGTGTGGGGGGGGAGGGGCAGTCCCCCCACCAAGATAATTGACTCCGCCCCCGGTTCCAATTAGAATAAGTGATTTGTTACAAGTGGATGGAATTAAGCTAGGGGTAGACCAAAAAGTATATAGACAAAAATAGTAAATAATTATTTAATTACTAATAATTTAACGGTGGATATGATTTTAAATAAAAGGGATTGGCGAAACAGGATTCATATAACTGACCCCATATGGTTGGAATAAGGCATGGATGATGATGGTATTGATGACCATGAAACTAAACCATAAACCAAAATATAAATAAATAAATATAATAATAAAAATAAACTCTCTCTTTCTTTCTATTCAAGTTGAACTTACGTCATTTGGTTAATTAATGGAGTTGACCTTGGAGTCTTAAAATTGTTCTAATCAATTTTTTATGCTTATGTATTATACCAATTCGATGAGTCAATGATTTTATTTTTATGGTGGCGTAACTAAGACTATATTTAGTATTTAGGGTAAATTGTTGAATCCTTGAGACCATTGCTAAAACCTCCGCTGGGTGTTGGTAATTATAATCACCTTCCCTTAATTTTCTGACATAATTACAAGTAGACCTCTTCTGTTAGAATCCTCTAAAAAAGCATAAAAATGTTCAAAATACCCATACAGTTACTTTGACCAAAATGTTTATTTTCCAAGTTCTTTGTACATAAAATCGCTATCTCAAATTCTTCCAATCTCTTTTCTGAAATTGATTTATTTTTCAAATTAGCTATTCATATCAATAACTTATGGGTATGTTGAACATTTTAAGAGGCTAACAGAGGGGCTCATATATATCTTCTCCAAACCGCACAAAACCAGACTGTAAACACCTTTAACACCCCAGCCTTTGATGAATCTCACGTATATCACGGGTTCTCTGCACACGTCTGTCCGTGAAGACACGATACTCTTGCCTTCTTTCCTTTATATTTTGTAATGTAATGGAAGCTAGGGCCTGAACGGGACCAGCCCCACAAATTAATTAGTCACAATCCATGCAGCCCATGCATAAAACCAGGCACTAGTGCCAACTTGTGTTCTGTAGGTCAACCTACTGCCACAGTCGAGCAAGACCAACTGTTTGATGGGATCCCACCTGACAGATCATTGATTAGATGAATATACTCATGATGGCAGCCCATGTGCCAGTCCTCTCCCCATCATAGATCTTCTGGAGGGTCCCACTTCACAAGCAAGATGGACCATAACAGCAAAGTCAAAGAAAGAGAACCGTCTGATGCATTCTCCTGCAAATGATAGAATCATAGAATTCTCACACTTTCACTGTTTCCCATTCAAAACCCATCTCTGCTAAAATCATGGGATTCTTTCTCTCCAGTGAAAAGGGAGAGGAAAAGGAGCTGCAGATGATGGCATAAACTTGAAGATTCTCCCCTAGTGGCCAGCACCATCCAAATAAACTATCACCCACTGGTCCCCTCTTGCTGGTGCACTCAAAAGCAGATCAATTATGTTCTCTATCAACCCAAATCCTACGACGTCATTTGGTCCATTTGATGAACTTTCTCCAGTCCCCATGCAGTACACCCTATTATAAAACTTGCACAAACTTTTTGTTCCACCGGAGTGTCCGTGTCTCCCTCTGCTTATGCTTCGATAATCTTTCGAATACCTCTTGTACAATACCAGTTCCAATGGTGAAATTCTGGAGCTTCATCTGGTGTTTCCTCGTCTCTCTTCTATCGCTTACGACAGCAGTTTCAGCTGTTGATGTCTTCTCGGAGGCGCTGCTGGGGCTGAAATCCGAGCTTGTAGATGGTTCGAACAGTTTGTATGACTGGTTGCTTCCCTCTGGCTGGAGCTCATCCGACACAATACATGCTTGCTCTTGGTCTGGGGTCACCTGCACCAAGAACTCTAGCATGATTGTTGGGTTGGACCTGTCGAAGAAGAATCTCTCCGGTGTAATATCCGGCAAGCACATTGAGCTGCTGGTCTATCTGGTGGACCTCAACCTTAGTCACAACTCCTTCTCTGGGCATCTTCCGGCTGAAATATTCAACCTCACCAATCTTAGAAGCTTAGATATAAGTAGAAACAATTTCAGTGGCCGCTTCCCTGCTGGGGTTTCCGCTGTGCAGCACCTGGTGGTTCTTGACGCCTTCAGTAATAGCTTCTCAGGCCCCCTGCCACGGGAGGTCTCACAGCTGGAGTCGCTCAAGGTACTCAATCTAGCTGGTAGTTACTTCGAGGGTTCAATCCCATCAGAGTATGGGTCTTTCAAGAAACTGGAGCTGCTTCATCTTGCAGGAAATTATCTGGATGGTGAAATCCCTCCGGAACTGGGGATGCTCAAAACAGTGACGCATATGGAGATTGGCTACAATGCCTACCAGGGAAATATCCCATGGCAATTGGGAAACATGAGCGGGCTTCAGTATCTTGACATTGCTGGCGCTAACCTCTCTGGTCCAATCCCAGATCGCCTCTGCAGTCTCACCAACCTTCAATCGCTGTTCCTGTTCAGGAACCAACTCACTGGACCAATCCCATTGTGCTTTGGCAATATTGTGCCTCTCATGAGCTTAGATCTCTCTGACAACCAAATTTCTGGGTCCATTCCACACAGCTTTGCAGAGTTGAGAAATCTTCGTCTACTTAGCCTCATGTATAATGACATGAGTGGCTCAGTCCCCGAAGGAATTGCAGATCTTCCATTCCTAGAAACTCTTTTAATATGGAACAATTTCTTCTCTGGACCACTGCCACCGAGCTTGGGCAAGAACTCCAAACTTAAATGGGTTGATATTTCTACAAATCGTTTCACAGGGGGTATTCCACCAGATATCTGTGCCGGAGGTATGTTGTATAAGCTGATCCTATTCTCAAATAATCTTACAGGTGGGCTTTATCCTGCTCTTTCAAACTGCTCTGCTCTTGTCCGTCTCCGGGTTGAGGATAACTCCTTCTCTGGTGAGATCCCCTTAAAATTTGGCCTCCTTCCTGATATCACCTATATAGACATCTCTAGAAACAGGTTTACAGGTGGGATCCCCCAAGACATATATCAAGCTTCCAAACTTCAGTACTTCAATGTCTCTCAGAATCCAGGCCTAGGAGGTGCAATTCCTACAAAAATATGGTCTCTTCCGCTTCTTCAAAACTTCTCAGCATCCTCCTGCAATATTTCAGGAACGTTGCCTCCATTCGGATCTTGCAACTCCCTTTCTGTACTTGAACTGAATGGCAATAATTTATCAGGGAGTGTGCCAGAAAGTCTGGCCAACTGCCGGGCTATTATGACGATGGATTTGTCTAACAATAATTTGACAGGTTATATACCAGTTGAGCTTGCAAGTCTTCCAACTCTCAATGTCTTAGACCTATCACATAATGAGATCAAAGGTCGCATACCTTTCATGTTTGGAAATTCTTCAAGCCTAGTACTTCTAAATGTGTCCTTCAATGATATGTCTGGTTCAATCCCTTCTGGAAAGAATTTTAGATTGATGGGTTTAAGTGCTTTTACTGGAAACCCACAGCTATGTGGAGGACCTCTGAAACCCTGCCCTTACTCAAAAGAAACTTCCGGTGTAGCTGGTTTTGGATTGGGGAGCAAAAGTGCAGAAAGGCTTACATGGATTTTGCTGTGTGTAGGGGTGGTTTTAGTTCTTGCAGTGTCAACTTTGGTCATCTTTTATTTGCAGCGTGGAAGTAAAGGCCAATGGGAAATGGTTCCTTTTATTGGTTTCCCACAATTCACAGCAAATGACGTTCTGAGGAGCCTCAGTTACACAGAATCCATGGAGAGGGTGCCAACCTTATCAGCTTCGATCTGCAAAGCAGTTCTTCCCACAGGGATAACAGTTTCAGTGAAGAAGATTGAATGGGGTGTGGGGAGAAGAGGTGTGATGTCAGAATTTATAACCCAGATGGGCAATGCAAGGCACAGTAACCTGACCAGATTGTTGGGGTTCTGCAGCAATAAGCATATAGCCTATCTTTTTTATGATTACTTGCCCAATGGAAATCTGGCAGAAAATATGAAAATTAAAAAGGATCCAATAATTAGTACATGGTCAGCTAAACACAAACTTGTGATTGGGATTGCAAGGGGCCTCTGCTACCTTCACCATGATTGCTACCCTGCAATTCCCCATGGAGATCTAAACTCGAGCAACATAATGTTTGATGAAAATATGGAGCCCCATCTGACTGATTTTGGATTGAAAATATTGGTACAGATGAATGAAAATTCACTCGTAGAGAGGATAACTGGAGCTTTTTCAGCATCAGGCACAGGTACATAATTCTGATTTCTTGTTCTCTTACTTACCTTTATGGTAACTATAAGTTCTAAAAATGCAAGTCTTCTGTTCCACCATTACAACCATACATGACTTAATTCAGCAAACCATTATCCTATCAGCATGGGATGGAAATACACCAATCCTGTTTCACCAGTTCACTCTATTCAGTACCAATTCTGAGTGATCAGATCATTATTACAACCTCAACCATTAACCACTTCACCATTATAGTTTACTAATATACAAACTTTTGCCAACATATACTAAGCCTTTGGAAATATCACCCTCAAGATTCTTTCCAAGCCTAATAGAATCTTAAAGGGTGATAGGAAACAAAATGGCATGGCTGAGTGGTGTTTTGATAATTTCAGTTATGTCACTCCTGATCAATTGCTTTTGTTGAAGAATAATAGATATTGTTTTACTACTTCTGGTTCTAATATCCTTCCCAGCCTTGTGTCAACATCAAATGTTAAGTTACTGTCTAAAATAAAACGACAGGTAGCTCTTCATTCTTTTTCCAACCAAACCATAAAAAATAAAAAAATAATAATAATAATACTAATTTATATAATGACTGTCTAACAAAACTCGGGACCTTTTATTCTGGTGTACTTGTTTTTATACTCCACTTTTGTAGGTATCTGAATTGTTCTAAATCTTTTGTGGCCAGGTGATCTGAGCACTACCATAAAAGAGGAGCTGCATAGAGATATTTACAGTTTTGGGGAAGTCCTTGTGGAAATTTTAACCAATGGTAGGCTGACAAATGGAGGGGAGAACATACACAGCAGAACAAAAGAGGTCATTCTAAGAGAAATTTATAATGAGAATGAAGTCAGCACTGCCAATTCATTGAAGGAGGAAATAAACCTGGTCTTTGAAGTTGCTTTGCTCTGTACCAGGAGAAGACCATCTGATAGACCATCCATGGAGGAGGCCCTGACACTTTTATCAGGTCTAAGGCCACATATGAAAATGTAGTGATTTTGAGTTAGAAGAGTTATAATTCAAGTCCCCATGTGACCACAACAAAGACATGACATCAGTATCCATCTCATAGAAGCTACTGCATGCTTTTTTTCAGTTTTCTTTTCCTGTGTAATTATCAGCCATTTTAATATTAAAATAATGCCTATCGGTCTGTATTTTTAAAAGCATCTCTGATGGCACTGTGAATAACTTGCTGCATTTGTTTAAAACTTTTAAGGGCAATGCAACATCTAGGCCCCTTTCGTTTTTCGGTAAGTTACTTACCCGGGTAAATGCAGTTACCTGGGTAAGTTTTTCCTGGGAAACATTTACCACTTACCCATGTTCTTTTATTTCTCATGTAAATAAGGCAATGACCATTTTAGCCATAAAAATCCATTATTAAAAAGGGCATTTTTGTCCCTTTCAAGTGTTGACAACTTTCCCCATATGTGGAAAAGTTAATTTACCCACCTAGGAGATGGGTATCACTCAAGCACAAGTTCAGGCAATTCATTCAATATCATGATCCTAGTAATCACAGCTTGCTTGTTGACACTGAGCATCTCTGATGGAATATGGATAACTTGTTGCATTTCTTAAAGGTATTTTGATTCTTACAAGATCAGAATCTTTAAGAGTTTTAAGGGCACTGTTACGATATTACCCAATGTTGGTCCCAACTATATGGGTAGGGGTGGACTGGATACAGTCCTAACCTTTGGTATTTTTTGCACATAGTGACCGCTCTCAGACTGGAACCCACATTCTCAGGTTGACAGCCCGAGATTTCAGGGAAAAGGCTCAGGTGCTTCCTTCCATATAATGATCTTGCTTAAGTCGTAAATACAACTTGCTTTCTGGCGCTACAAGTTGTATTGTACCATTGTTCATGCAGTTCATATTGAACGCGTAATTACTGATAACAATGAGATCAGAACTGATAAACCAGTGAGTCTCAGCAATTTTCAATGACAAGAATCACTGCATTGTCAAAGAAAGACTTGCTGTACTGTCAAGGAAAGAAAGACAAATGTGGCCTTGTTTTTCGTAGCACCAAAAGATGCAACAAGTTGCATACATTTGGCAATGTGTCTGGTTGTAGCAGAAACTTGGGATCAAATCCCACCTGCACCAGAGTTGGGTGTTCTGGGTTTGAAAAGGTAGCCATCAGTTTTAACACAAGCACAACTTTGGAAAAAATAAATAATACAAACAAAGCATCCTGTATCATCTCCATCATTAATCCCCGCTGCTCCGTGAATAGATTCTGCAAATCAGATTTAAATTTTGTATTACATAATTTAATCAATTTTTATCTATGATTTTCTTTCATGGGCACATTCCCTCAAAGCCATCGACTCCTGTAATAACCACCACAAACCCAGTTTAATCCACCTCGAACCAAAACCAAATCAGCCAGTCCATTTACTAGCCCGAGTTATCAAGCAATTCGAGACAAATCATAAGAGCAATGTAAGAATAAACTAGTGATTGCAGCTAGCTACCTCAATTAACATGGCATAAAAGATAACAAAAACCTTTAAGAAGAAAAATATAAATGACTTTCATTCTCCAACCTAGGGGGATTTTTCTCTTCCTCCCTCTTTCTCTTTCTCTCAGATCACCCACCACCGGGATACAGCAGCCCGATCCCTCTCCGACCCCTCCAGGGGTCCCGCCATCCTCTTCCCCATCCATTTTCCCCCTTTCCTCCACCGTCAACTCTCGAACCTTTGGGGATCTTTGACCACTGCCTCATCCAAGTCAATGGGCTTACAACCCCTCAATGATCATTATTCATTTATCAGTCACTATGTCAAGGTGCTAATGCATCATTTTATTAACATCACAACTTCGAATATCTATATATATATATATATACATATATGAAGTTCATTCAGAATGTACGAGTTAGGGCAATCTATACTTGAGGCCATTCATACAGTTTTACAGAAAGCCGACTGCCAGAGGATTCAGATATCCAGCCTTTACTTTCACCTTGCTAAAACAACCAGCAAGTCTGCAACTTAATAATATGCAGAAAAGATATTGATTCAAGCAAATGAAAACCAACCACAAGACCACCAAAGAATTCTTAAAGGTCCTTCCAGGACAAGAAAATTTATTTGGCATTATTAGGACTTAAAAGACAAAGGTTCCCAGCAGTGACACAAAAAGCCTAAATTACAACACATCCATATAGAAATTATGACAAGTGATGAATAGTGGCGAACTAAAGGGCTCAAAATTTCGATGGAAGGTACCCAACAGACTGAAAAGCCTTGTGAAAAGTATAAGAAAAAAACAATTTATTCAGGATCCAGCCTCTTTTTAACTGACATTATGGTAAGAATCAATGATGGCGTCTGCAAGATATTCACATTTTGCCAAAGATAATCCAGCAAGAGATATCCTTCCGTCCTTTGTCATGTAAACATGCCACTTATTCGTCATGTTTTCACTCTGATCAAACAATAACAACCAAAAAAAAGTATCAGAAATCCCGAAATATAACACATGGATGATTAGTGATAGTACACTATGGAAATCAGTTTTTGAATGAAATAAATTGTGGTTTTCACTATCTAAATTGTAAAACATGTCAATACATGAGAATGGAGTGATGATCA